>JACVTC010000007.1:535000-555000 GCA_016946835.1 Neocallimastix lanati (nom. inval.)
TCTGAGATAATAACACCTTAAAAGTATCTGGAACAATAGTTTTACATAAAGCATGTGGTATAAATACCATCTTACGTTTTGGGAAGGTCTTTAACATCAATGTTGTAAGGAAACGATCTTCACCAAGTAACAATAAATTCTTTTTATGTAGGGTATCAACAATATTTTCTGAATATTCTTCAACAATATCTGGATTAGCTAAAATTGGAACATAATAACCGGGAAGCCCCTTTCTTGCCTTAATTCTATACATACAGAAACAACCTGGAAGACAGGTAACACCACCAAACATCGATTCAAAACCTTTACCCAAATGATGTGAAATATAGTATTCAAATACTTGAATACAAGTCCAAAAACTAGTAGATTTATTAGCAATTCTCGTTTCACCACACAAACCCATAATTAAATTATCATTATACATAGCACGAACCATATAGGAAAGAGAAGAGGGTTTCACCTTCGTATCAGCGTCAACCATCAAAACTAATTCATATTGATCTGGATTAACCTTAGCAATATGACGAATACGAGTACAGAGATCAAAATCAAGTGGGGTCATACGATCATTAAACATGACTCTACTAAGGAAATTCATTAATATCAATTGAGAATCTCTCTTACCACGATTACCTGGTTTAGCTGCCTTGGCTTCATTTGGGGTACCACATTTTACTACGTTAATGATAGGTACACGATGCTTACGATCATCAGAAATATAGTAACCCGCATGTACCTTTGCCATATTATGTTGCTTTTCACCACTGGCAATTGCAATATAACTTTGAGGTTGGGGTTTCGGCAGTGTATTATCCTCTTGCATTAATCCACAAATAATATCTGGGGTGTAACGATTATTTCCTTCACCACGAATAATACCATCAGCAATTACAAAAATTAACTTATGATCATCTTGATAAGTTGTACTCGATAATGAATCTAACGTATTATGAATACCTTGTTCACCCTCAGAATAGCATGTAACCAAACACATAGTGTATAAAAGACCATCATCTTCTTCCTCCACCAAACTATTATTACCATTACTCATCATACTCATTGACATTGACATCGATTTTTCATCTAAAAGATTGGAACTGGAATGATAACTCTTGGTTCTGATAGTTGATGTTAAATTAATATTACTATCCTGTAACGTATTTCCACCATTAACATTCTTACTAATAAAACGATCCGCGACAATCCAATGGAAAACTACAGCCATAAAGAATTTTGTCAACACAATACCGAGAATAATTACGACAAAAACCACAGAAAACGATTGAGCTGCTAAACAAACCATTGTTTGATTACTTACAAAACCAACCGTAAAACGTTCCTTTAAACATTCCATTGGTTTAGTTTCATTTTCAACTCGTGATAACTGTAGTGTAACATCTCTTCCTATATTTTGTTGTAATTTCTTTACTAATTTTTGATCTTTAAAATTAGAGGCATGTTTTTCAAAAAAAGTTGTCAAATTCAATACATAACCATCATAAACAATCAACTGATTAGGTTTATTAATATTACTTAATCTCTTCATGAAATCCCAATTAAATAATTGTTTACCTGTTGTTTTAACTGTTTCAAGAATTTTGGTATCCCTACATTTTTGACCTCGACAATCTAATTCACCTTCATTAATATATCCCTTACATTTGGATTTAGAAACATCTCCACCTTCATAAAATACATCACTAATATCTAAATTCATCATAGTATCTGGTAATTGAATATCCGTCTTATTACTTAAATCTTTATTACTATAGAAAATACCATGAATTAAAGTTACCCCTACTTTATCTGGAATTTTGATTCTTCCATTTTCCTCATGGGCCCAAGGAACAGCACTTTGAGAACCATCACTTGGACAAGCTAATCTTTGCATAGCAAAAGTAATAAATCCAACAAATCCCATCATAATTAAGCAAATTAAACAAAGAGTAACTTTTTCTCTCCATGCTTGTTGAACTGCCGGTGTAGTCATACCTCCACAAGTTTTTAAACAACCAGAGCATATACAACAAGTTGCCATTTTGGCAATACATTCCCAAAGGGACAACTTCTTTTTCTTTTGTGGTACATTAGTTTGTTTTCTTCTTAATGTGGTTGCACCAGCTCTTACAGGTGGAGGTGAATCATGTGCTACTAAATTTCTTTGATGACTTGATCTTCTTTCGGGACGTGATAAAGTATTTCTATGTTTTATTAAAGTTCCTGTCACTTGTCCATCAGCGGTTTGAGTAGTTTCTTCATAATATTTTTGCTTTAAATCTGGATGTGCTTGTATACCCGAAACTTCCATTGATGTAACATTATTTGGTATTTTTATATTTACAGATTTTCTTTGTCCTTTTACATCGTTCTTCTTTGGAATTGATGTAATATCGACAATTTCAATATTATTATCACCCATTCTTAATGGAACAGTCTCTGCCATGAGTCAATTAAGACTAAATATTTTATTATTGTTGATATTATTATTGGTATTTTATTATTATTATTAAATTTTTTTTTGATAAAAAATTTATAAATTATAAATTAATTATAAATGTATGATTAAAATTTAATTCAATTTAATTTAATTTAATAATAAATTAAAATATTAGTTAAAAATTTATCTTTTTATTAAATAAATATAATAAGTATAAGATATATAATATATATAAGAAAAGAAAGAAAAGAAAGAAAGAAAAGAAAAAGAAAAAGAAAAAAAAAAAAGAAAAAAAAAAAACTTATTTTTCTTTAAAAATTCAATTGAAAAAAATAAATTTATATTTTTTCAATCTCACCTCTAAAATTTTGTTCGTTTTTTTTTTTTTTTTTTTTTTTTTATTTATTTATTTATTATTATTATTTTCTTTAATTGAAAAATGGATAAATTTTTGTCAACTTTGATACAAAAAAAATCCAATTTTAACTTTGATTTCAATTCTTCCTCTTCAAAAATATTTTTTTTTTGTTATTTTAATAATCTTTTTTCTTTTTAATATAATATTTATTTATTTAATAAATATATATCAAATAAAAAAAAATATATTATTAAAATAATGTATCAATTATGTTCATTAAAAAATAAAAAAAAATATCTTTTTTTTTTCTTGCTTTTCCTTCTATTTTATTATTATACTTATTATTTTTATTTTTTTTATATATATTATTTTTATTTTAATTTTAACTTTAGGTAATATAATTTTATATTATTATAAAAGATTTATTTAATACTTTATTTTTGCTTTTTCTATATATTATATTTTTTTTTATTTTTTTTTTATGTAATATAATTTATTATATATTATTATAGATTTCTTTAAAGTTTAAGAGTATTTTAAAGTTTAAATATTTATTATATATATGATTTTATTGTTTATCTATTATTTCAAAATTTTATTTATATTATAAATATATGTTTGAATATTTTTTTAGAAAGTGTTTTTTATATTAATTTCTACTTTTAGAGTATTTATTTTAGAACCATATATTACTTTTAATTAATTTTTTTATTTTTATATTATTCTTTCAAAAAAATTTTTTTTTATCTTTTTTATACAAATTATTAATATTTTTATTTAAGGCTAGCACTTTTTTGATATTGTTTTTTTACTGCTAACTTTACTAGATACTTTATGTATTATATTATTTTATAGATTCGTATTCTTAAATATAATATATTAAGTATATTTAGAATTTAAGAATAAAAAAAATTACTATAAACTTTTTTGAACTTTTATCCTTTCTAAAAATTTTTAATTTTTTTAATAAAAATTTTTTTTTTTAATTTTTATCTTGTTTATATATATTGATTTATATTAATTAAATTAGATTTTTTTAATATAAATAGAATAGGGTTTCAATATTACATAACGTATCATAATAATATGTGTAACGTATTAAATTTTTTAAATAAACCAATATATTATCAGTATACTTACTTTATATAATTAATTTTTGCAATTAAGAGAAAGTAAATGAATTATAGTTATTCTATTTAAATTATTAATAAAAATAGCTTTAGAGGCTGTTCTTTTTATATTATACTTTAAAATTTTCAAGAACTATTCATTATAATATATTTATGTTTTATTAAAACTACGTAGATAATTTCTATTATTTATTTATAAATGTAAAATTTTCATTTCTTTATATTTGTTTTTTTTTTGTTATTTATAGATATGAAGTCTTCAAGATATTTTTTTTTCCTTAATTATTATTTAAAAATAATTTTTTTTTTTTTATTTTCTAATATTTTCGTTCTAGTTTATAATTAAATTTATTTTCTTCCAATACCTTCATTAAAAATATTAATTATTAATATCTAATTATCAATTACTTAAAATAAACATTTCTTAATAATACTTAAAATATCGATTGTTTCACTAACAATTTCTTTATTTTTTCATTTTAATAATAATTGACTGTTTAAAAATAATATTTAATTTTTTTATATCTATATATTTATTTTTTTATTATTCTCGTTATTTATATTAAAATCAAGTTCATCCTACTATAATAAAAAAAAAATATATACTTTCACTTACTTAAAAGTATTTTAGATATTTGTTTAATATATTATTATTTTAGTTTTACTTGAACTATTACTTTTAGATTTTTCGTTCTTCAAATTTTTTATATTAAAATATATATTATTAATTTAAAATAAGTTAGTATTTTTTGAATATTTTTTATATATTAAAAATTAACTTTATCTTTAATTCATAATATTTTAGAATTTCTTTATTCAATTGTACATTGAACATTTGAATAAAATATATAAAAAAATATTATTATAAAATATTCCATTATATATTAAAATATATTACATTTACTTCAGAAAGTAATTAAAATAATTTTGCTGAAAATTAAATTTATTGGTATTAAAATATATATATATATATAAATAATTGTTTCTTTTTTTATAAAAAAAAAAAATTGTTCCTTTAATGATTAAAATCTTGTAAAATTTGATAAGATATGCTTCAAATAAATAATGTTGAAATTTTTTCTTTTTTCTTTTTTTATTTTTCCTTTTATAATAATATACTTTCTATTATTAATTCTATTTCTTTTTTTTTTTTTTTTTTTTTTTTTTCTTCCTTTCTTTTCCCTGCACTTCCAAAAAAAAATAAGCAATTTAAAATACTAATAAAAAAAAGTATTTTTTAATAAAATATTATTTTATTTTTTTATCTTTATTTTTCAATAAATTTAAAAAATATAGAATAATTTAATTAAAATTGATAGTATAATAATTAAAAAGAAAAAGAAAAGAAATATAATTAATAAATATAAATTAACTTTATAAATTAAATGTTGGATATATAATATTTAACAATCTAATTCAACATTATTGCTTAAAAAAAATATAAAAAAAAAATAATGAAAATTAAAAAAAAAAAAAAAAAAAAAAAAAAAATGTTTTAAAAAATAAAATATAATTATTGTAATAAAATTTATAAAATTTATATATTTGTACATATATTTATATATAATATATAATTATAAATTATTGAATAATTAATTTTAATTATTTTAATTAATAAAGTAATTAATATATATTGTATATAAAATATTACTATTATTGTTAATTATTAAAGATAATTAATTATTTAAGATATATTATTATATAATTAATACTATATATTATTAAAAATACTATTACTCTTATTAAAACTATAGATTAACAAAAAAAATTGATAATAATAATTTTCCAACATATTTATATATTAAATAAGTTTTTTTTTTATTTATATAAAAATTTGAGAATTTATAATATAAAAAGTATTGTTATATTCAATTATTTAATTATTATATTGTATATAATATTTATTTTTCAATCCTTTATTATTAGTTTTTCCATAATTGATAAAATTTGAATTAAGATTGAATTTACGAAGTGTAAATATTATTAAATTATATTTAAAATTATATTTAATAAATTAATAAATAGTTTAATAGTATTAATTATAATTAATTTATTAATAGTAATAAATTTCTAATGAATTTGTTAGGTTAGATTATAATTAATGAAGGATAACTTTCTCAATACCAAAATTCCAATGTTAACAAAGTAGTACAGTTATAAATAAATGAATAAATATTGTTTTCAAATATCCCTTCCGTATTTCTACATTTCATTTAATTATAGCCAATAATTTATATTTATTACAAAGAGTTAATATATAATATGATGATAATAACGTATTATATTTAATATAATAATTAATAGTTTATCATATTTTATTTTGTTTTATTTTGTCATCCTCTGTCATAGTAGTTTTTATCTTAATTCTTTTTTTTTTTAAAAATTTTTATTTGTATATAAATTCTATTTTAATATTATTATATTATAGGTTATGATAGTTGATTATAGGTTATGATAGTTGATTATAGGTTATGATAGTTGATTATAGGTTATGATATATAATCATATTTTTTTTAAATACTTTTTCATTAATTAAAATCATTTTATTCTTATTAAAATTTAAATAAATATACAAATATAATCTCTATATATTCATATAAATACAAATATACAATTTTATATTATTCATTTATATTATATAAATTAATTTACATATATTGCAAGTAACGTGTAATTCATTTAATCTTTAACAAATTACATCAAATATTAAAAAAAAAAAAAAAAAAAAAAAAAGGATTTTTAAGCATAAATAATATGGATTTATTATTCATAAACTCTACAATATATTGGCAATGGTTATATATAGTATAATGTATTATAATGTATTGTATATATTTGTCAAAATAGGTAAAATGGTAATGAATTTTTTTATTTAAAATAAATCAATATTAATTGTATTAAATTAATGATGAATTTAGTTATATATTGTAATTAACTAGTATATATAGAAATATTAAATATCTAGATGCTTTTTTAATTTACAGAGAAAAAAAAAACTTTTTAAGATAAAAATTAATTTATAATTAATATAATCTATTATATATCATATATATATTATTTAATTAAAAATACTCAAAGCCATTCATTTTAATATATGAGAAGTATTTATTTAAATAATTAATATGATAAATGAAAATAATATAAACACTGTATATTTAAATGAATCAATGAATTTTACATGGTTATATATTATACTTTGTTGTAAATATATTAATTATACTTTGTATTTAACTTTAATTTTTTTTTTATGGATATAACAATGGATGGATGGAAGCCTTTTTGGATGGATTGTAAATATAATATAACATACAATGTATTATAATATAGTTATTTATATTAATTAAATAGTTTAATAGGTATATTTAAATGTTATTGAATTTAGATATTTATATTAATTGAAATGATTAAATTTTAAATCATATTAAAATTTAAAAAATATAATATTATATAAATGTATAATAATAATAATAATAAAAAAAAAAAAAGGAATGGAAACAAATTTTATTTATTATTAAATCGGTTCATTTCATTAATTCCATTTTATTCCATTTTTAACTTTTAATATTTATTAATAAAATATTATATATATTATTACCATGAAATTATAAAATTAATTTGATGAAATAATTATTTTATTTTTATTCATATATTTATCAATCTGTTTATTTATTTATACACTTATTTATCTATTAAATTAACTTATCTACTTGTTTATTTATTTATACACTTACTTACTTAATTTATTTATCTATATATATATATTTATTTATTAAAAGCTATATAATTAATTAAATATATAATTAGTTTAATCAATTTAAAAATATATTAAAATATTTTTTTTTAATTGTTAATTTAATAGACCAAAATGTAACATTTTATATTAAAAAATTAATTAATATTCCAAAATTTTTTAAATCAATAAATTATAACACTTTTTGCAAGTCCTATTAAATAAAGATGGTTAGCATTTAAATTAAAATATGCTTCAATTTTATATTTCATAATTATTTAATATTTGTTATGTAAATGAGATTGTTTTAATTATTGACAGTTTTTCAAAAGAAGAATCAAATCATTAAATATTCTTGCTAATATAATGTTGTTTACTTTTTTCATTGATATATACATTGTAAAAAGAAAAATATTGAAAGCTTTTCCATTTTGATTTATATATATGGATAGATAGATTAGAGTAAAATAATATTTAAATATAATATTAAAAGAACAAAATCACATTAAATAAAAAAAAAAAGTATGTACAATTGATATTAAAAAAAATAGTTTAATAAAGGTCAAGAACATTATAGAATATGATGAATAATAATAATAATAGTTTTATTTAAATAGAATACTTTTTATTAATTAAATAATACCATCATTATTAATTGTTTTTAAATAATATTTAATTACTTTTAATAGTTAATTAATTCTACTCTAGATTTTAATGTAACTTTACTTTTTTTTTTTATTAATAAATTTATTACTATGTTCTTAATATATAATTAAATCATCAATTAATTTGTTTTTGGAAAAAAAAATATATATTTATTATTATTACTTTGTGTTTTTGTTTTGTTTTGTTTATAAATATATATATATAATTAGTAAAAACTATTATAATCAATTAATAATAAAAACAATACTAGGAAACTCTTTTTTAAAAAAAAAAAAAAAAAAAAAAAAAAAAAAAAAAAAAAAAAAAACATAATATCATTAATATTATTTCAATATACAGAATAAATTCATATATTAATTTTATAAACTTTAAATAAATATTTATATTTATATTTATTCCGTTTTCTGTTATTAATAATATTTAAATTATATCTCATCGCTTGTAATAATAAAGTTGACATAAATCATATCAATGATTTAAGTACCATTTCTGTTTTTTTTTTTTTTTTTTTTTTTTCATATATATGTATATTTATTTTTAAAATTTGAAGTTGCAATTGCATTAGTATTATGAGTTATTGTTTCTGAGTATATTTTTAAAATAAAAACCTTAAAGATTAATATTATAACAATAAACTATTTATTATTATTTTACAATCAATTAATTCAAAGGGAATAATTTGATACTTTTTTTTTTTTTTTCTATAATATATATTATTTAAAAAAAAAAAAAAAAAAAAAAATCATTAAAACTATCTATAGATAAATTAAAAAATTTATATAAAGAAAATTTTTTTTTACTTTAATTATTTAATTAAAAAAAAAATAATAATTAAATAATTAAATAAATTGAGTATTTATTAATAAATAATAATTAAATATTAAGTAATTAAATATTAAATAATTAAATAATAGTAATAATAATAAAATAATAACTAATTAATAATAAATAATAATAAAAATAAAAATAAAATTATGTCAGTCTAGTTTTTTTTTTTTTCTGTAATTTATAATTATTAAATTTACATTTATGGAAAAAAATAAGCTTTATCAAAAAAAAAAAAAAAAAAAAAAGTTAATGTACATTTTTAATACATTAATAAATATGTAATGAATTAATGTTGCCTAAAATGTTAATATACTCATTAATTTAAAATTAAAAGTAGAAGTAAAATTCAAAAAATTTCAAAAAAAAAACAAAAGTAAAAAATTTCCCAGATTAAAAAATAAGTAAGAGAAATAATAATAGCATAAAATAAAAAAAGTGGAAAAAAAAAATTTTTTTTTTTGTAAATAACATTAATATTAATATTAATTATTAAGCAATAAATATGTACCTTTATTTTTTTTTTTTAAATTCAAATTTCATATGCTCTCTTTAATCTTTATGCTTTTATTATTTCTTTTTTGATATGTATATTGACTAATAAGGCATGTTTTTTTTTTTAAAGCAAAGTATTTCAAAATTGTGGATATTTAATTCAATATCTTATCAATGCATTTTTAATGTGAAATATGAATAGATTAATCATTAATAATTATATTCCAAGGAATATATATATAATAACATAATAGTGCTTATTATGATATGGTTAAAAAAAATAAATAAATAAACGATAAAAAATATTTTATATAAAATAAATAATATGAGAATTCTTAATACAAGAAAAAAATTCTTTTTTTGTTTGGTTGGTAATTTTAATAAGTTTATATATATAAATATATATTTACTATATTACTATATTATAATCAATACATTATTCAATTATTAATTATTAATTATTATTCAATTATTTTTATAATAAAATTGACTTGACCTTTGAATTAATTAATAATAAAGTTCGACTTCTAAATAAAACTATTAATCCATTGAAAATATTGTTTAAATTTTTAGTAAATTTTTTTTTTTTTTTTGATATTGTTTCATATTATTTCCATCAAAGGAAGGAAATTTTAAGGTTATACCAAAAATGATTAACACAATATATTCTATAACTCATTGGTTATTTAACAAAATAAAAATTTTTTTTTCCTTTTTTTTTTTTTATCCAATAAAATTATTGTTGAAATTGTTGTAAACCATTGTAAATCATTTTATTTTTTTTATTTATTATATTTTATTAATTATTAATTATTAATTATTAATTATTATTAATTATTATTAATTATTATTTATTTATTTATTATTAATTATTAATTATTATTAATTATTAATTATTAATTATTATTAATTATTATTAATTATTAATTATTTATTATTTAATGATTTAATTATTTATTATTTATTATTTATTATTTAATTATATATTTATAGTGGCTATTCAATTTCAATAGTAATGAATTACAAAAAAATTTTAGATTTTCCACACTTTAATAATTAATAATCACATCACTTTTTGATTTTAAATATCTATATATCTATCAATATTTAATACTTTATATATTTTATATATTTCTATATTTTTATATATTTTTATATTTCTATATATTTTTATATTTATATATATATATATATTTTTATATTTTTTTTTATTTTTTTTTATTATAGATAGCTTTATATATACATTATACTAATATTTTAGCAATAAAAAATTTGATTATGACTAAATAAATAATACTATAAAATTAATTTAATAATTAATTACTATTAATTCTATTCATAATAATAAAAATACTTCAAATTACATAATTAATATTTTCAAATTATTTTTATTTTATTTCAAAATAAATAATAATAATAATAATAATAATAATAATAATAATAATAATAATAATAATAATAATAATAATAATAATAAAAAACATTTCATTATAAACACTTGTCAAAAATTAAAACCTGTCAATTTTAATATTATTTTTCAAATGCATTAAATAAAATGAAAAAAAAATTAAAAATTATTGTATTTGTTGGTATTTTGAAGTAAAAGTTTATTAATGTATTATGATATGAATCATATCATAATTCATTTAATATTTAACATGTGTGTAAAATTAGCCCAAATACATTAAATAAATTAACATATATACAAAATAAGCCCAAATACATTAAATAAATTAACATATATACAAAATAAGCCCAAATACATTAACTAAATATATTAACATGTATGTAAAATTAGCCACTGTTCTAGTATAATTAGAATAGTTTTACTTCATTTGTAAATCAAAGAAATGTTATTAATACATTAATAACATTTCTCATAAAATTCATTTTTATATTACGTATTTATTTATTTATTTATTTATTTATTTATTTATTTATTTATTTATTTATTTATTTATTTATTTATTTATTTATTTATTTATTTATTTATTATTATTATTATTATTATTATTATTATTATTATCATTATTATTATTATTATTATTATTATTATTATTATTATTATTATCATTATTATTATTATTATTATTATTATTATTATTATTATTATTATTATAAAACTCTTTTACCTTATTGAAGTTAAAAAATATATATATAACAATAATTTTTAAATTTAAATTAATTAAAACTTTTTAAATATATTGGAATTTTTTTTTTTTTTTTTATTATACTTTATTTTATAATATATCATTTAAATTTATATCTAATAATACACTTTTTTAATTAGATGTTTTTAAATAGATAATGTATTAAAGTTTTTATTATAAATTAATTCATATTGCAATAGGATGTAATTTTTTTTATTTTATTATTATTATATATTATTTTAAAATCATCTTTTTATAAATTTTAAATGATTTTTAAGAGCATTTAATAATATTAGTAATACAATAAAAAAAAAATTAAAAAATAAAAAATAAAAAAAAAAAAAGAAATATTAAAATAATCAACAAAACTATATATATATAAATATATATATTTAAAAAATATGTATATAAAAGTTTGATGATTTTGTAATAAAATAAATTAATATATATAATATTGTGAATGAATAATATTTCAATGATAATAATTTTACATTTAATGTTCATCTTCATTTTACTATTTTATTTTTGACAAAAGATTTTGTAATTTTAACTGTAATAATAAAAATTTATCAAATTACTTTAAATTTTTAATCTAACTATAATTTTTTACTTTGAAAAAAAAAAAAAAAAAAAAAAAAAAAAAAAAATTAAAAAAAATTGATAAAAGATTAAAAAAATATATTCAAATAATTCAAATAATGTTATATATAATCATAAATACCTATTATATATATATTCATATATTTATTTTTTTTTTTTTTTATTTACTCATTTTTTTTTTCTTTTGTTTTGTTTTGTTTTGTTTTTTATTCTTCCTCATCATAATTTATATCTAAAGTAATATAAAAGTTATTAATATTTTAAATATATATATATATCTATTTGAAAAATATGATAAAAATTACTAAAATAAATGGTAAAAAAAAAATAGAAATAAAAATAAGGTAATAATAAGAAAAACCAATGGAGAAATAAAACAAAATAAAATAAAATAAAAATTAAACGTAACTCCTATAGAATCATTCTAAAAAAAAATAATAATAATATATAATATATAGGACTGAAATTACTTTTAGAAAAAAAATACAACATTTATTTCATTAAAATTTTTAAAAAATATATATATATATATTAATATTATTATATATTTGCAAATAAAAGAAGAATATAAAATAAGGCATAATATTAAAAAAACAACCTCTATACTATTATATGAAAAAAAAGAAAAGTGATTTATTATACTTTTTTTTTTAATTTTCATTACTTTACAAAGTTTTAATTTAAAACTATTCATTATATTAATCAATATTAATTACATCAATTTCAGAAGTATATAAAAAAATTTAAATTAAAAAAAATATAAATAAATAAATAAATAATAATAATAATATAATAATAAATAAAAATTAATAATAGAAAACTTTAAACTTTACTTTGTATTTTATCCTTATCATATTTTTTTTTATTTTGATTTTTTAATTCTATTTTTTAAATAGCTATATAAATATTTTAAGATATTTTCAAAAAAAAAAAAAAAAAAAAAAAAAAAAAAAAGATTAAGATAAATTTTAATTTCTTAAACTCTAATTTATATCCTACCTTAAAAAGTAAATATAAACATAATAATTCTTTTTTTTTTTTTAATTTACTATTTAAAAATGTTTATCAAATTAAAAAAAAATAAAATAAAATAAAAAATAAATTTAAAATTATTATTAAATTTTTTTGTATGTGTGTTGTTGGTGCATATGGAATAAAATTATTAATAAAAAAAGCAAACATAAAAAATAAAAATAAATTTTTTTTTATTGTAATTTTTACATTAAATAATAAATATAAAATTCTATAAATTTAATTAATTACTAATTTAAATAAATTAATATTAAAAAATAATAATAATAATTAAAATTATTAAATAATATTTAAATATTAATATTATTAATATTATTAATTTGAATATAAATTAATAATATAATTAATATTATTAAAATAATTAGAAAAAAAGCTTTTTTTTTTTTTTTTTTGCATTTTATTTAATATGTCTTTTATTGAATAAAAATATAATAAAAGCAATAAAAAAATTATTGTTAATCGAATTATAATTAAATTTTATAATAATAATAATAATAATAATAACAATAAATAATTATTTATATAATATCTATATGAAAATTTTTATAAAAAGTATAACACTTTTTTTAATAGAACATTATCATTTTTATTTAATTTTTTTTCCTTGAAAAAGATAGATTTAAAATAACAATTTTTTTTTTAAATATATAGAGAATAATCATAAAATTTTTTCATATTAAAAATAATTATATAAATTTAATTATTATTATTATCAATAGTATTTTTTTAAAAAAAAAAAATTCTAATTTTATTTAAAATTTAATAGATAGATTCAATATTATTAATTGTTATAATATTTTAACTAATATTATATATGACACAAATAGCATAAATAACATAAATTAAAAAAAAAAATTAATTTTTTTTTTATGTTTTACATTCTATTCAAATTTTAAATTATTAAAATAATTAATAATAATATAATAATAAAAAAAAAAGAGAGAATGATAGTACTCAATATATACATAACACAATATTATTAATAACAAAAAAAAATTACATAATATTAAATTAATGTATGAAATCAATGTTAACTTTTAAAAGAATTATATTAATTCCATATTAAAAAAAAATTAATAATTTCAAAGTGCCTTTTTTTTTTTTTCTTTTTTTTTTGACTTTTGTATATATCTACATATACATATATGTGGCCCTTTTTCAAAGTATCATATTTTATAAATCTTAGCTTAAGTTTTATATCATAATATATATTTAGATAATTAATCATATATATTAAATTGAGAAAATAAAAATTTTTTTTTCTAGTAAAAATTAAAAGCAAATAAATAAATAAAAAGCATACATAGAATTATCATTTAATAAATTACTGAAAAAATAATAACTTTCATAACAAAAAAAAAAAAAAATTAAACTATTTAATTTTATCCTAAATAGGTAATTAATATAAATTTTAATAAAAAATTAAAAAAAGAATTAAAAATTAAAAAATTAAAAATTTTTTATTTTATTTTATATTTTATGAGTTCCTTCTTGGTGGGACTTTAGTTTTAAATGAACTACATTTCGATAGTGGGGAACAGAGACATTTAAATGAACTACTTTTCAAAGGTTCATCTGAGTCACCTGTTCCAAAAATTGTGGGCTTGGCGGAATTCTTAACAAATGCAATACCTATCATAAGTAGTTCGTTTGAGCTATTATTTGATAGGTATTGCAAAATATCAAACTTAACCAAGAGCGTCGACGTCGTACTGATAAGGCATAATGAAAATACAGGATTATCATCTATTACTACGAAGGGTGATTCTCGCCCTAGTAGCTCAATAAATGATGAATCCGGGGAGAGTTTAGTGGACACCACACTATCTATTTTAAGGATGTTACTTCTAAATTTTATTTCTTTTTTATTTGATAGGAAGGGTAAAATTCCCGCATAGTACAACTTGCCGAAATACATAGTATTTTCGAGCTTTTTTATTTTTTATTTTTTATTTTTTAATTTTTTATTTTTAATTTCTAATGTACTTTTCACCTACATGTATTTTTTAAAATAAAATTTAATAAAGTTTTTGGAAGTGTATTCTCTTCCCTGTCTAAAAAAAAAAAAAAAAAAAAAAATTTATATTTTATGATTTTAAGAATTTATATAAATAATAATAATAAAATAAAAATTTATATCTTTTATATCTTTTTAATTTTCCTTTTTTTTATATTATTATTATTTATTTAATATTATTATTATTATTTTTAAAAAAAAATTAATTAAAAAAAAAATATTAAAAGTTCATTTTCAATGATTAAATAAAAATAAAAAATATAAAAAAAATTATATATATATTTATTAAATCAAAAAATTATATTATATGTAGATTAGATTATAAAAACCTAACCATTGATATATTTTTAAAATTTTTGATATTTTAAATTAGAATGAAAATATAACTAATTACAAAATACTTGAAATTTATAATTATTTATATGTATTAAATT
Source organism: Neocallimastix lanati (nom. inval.) (assembly GCA_016946835.1). Classification (NCBI taxonomy): domain Eukaryota; kingdom Fungi; phylum Neocallimastigomycota; class Neocallimastigomycetes; order Neocallimastigales; family Neocallimastigaceae; genus Neocallimastix; species Neocallimastix lanati (nom. inval.). The sequence continues at coordinate 550,875 of JACVTC010000007.1, forward strand.
ATTAGAATTAATTTATATTTTTTTTTATCTTCTTTATTTTTTTATTTTATTTTATTTTTATCAATACTTTACTATTTTATACTTTACTATTTTATAATACACGATGTAATTAAACACATAGTTCACAATGTTCGACATTTCTCCTTTTTACATTGGCATTATCTACATCTCCATGATGACATCGGTAAAATATTTGGGCATGGGGCTTGGAAATATATATTTATATATACATATATATATATATATATATATATATATATATATATTTTAAAGTTAATGGATCTGTCATCCTCATCAAGTTGGAATCCGATGAGTATTAAATTTAATTTTTTTTTTTTTTATAATTTCACCTTGAACATATTTTGTATTTTACGTCTATATATTTATATTATCCCATTTTTTTTTTTTTATTTTTTTCATTTTTTTTATTTTATTATTGTTTCATTTTTTTTATTTTTAGCTATCTCCTTTCATGGTTTATTATCTATTCTAATATTTTTATTGATTAATTTATTTTACTAATTTTTTTATCCATCAAGCTTGTTTTGTACATTTTATTAAATGCGAGTATTTGGCTTCCATGGTTGATGAATACGGTTATATTTTTCTGAGTCGTTGATTTCCATGATATTAGGACTATTTCCTCATACAAAGATATATCTTGAAGTTGAAGGATTATTCTTTATGAAATAATATAAAATATTTCATAAAGAATTTCAATATCCTTAAAATATTTCATTCGAAATTCACGGAAAGATAGCATTTAGAAAACCAATGTTCCAATCGAGGATTACTTTTTTTTTTTCTATAACAACAAGGACACCTTTCAGGACAGTTTTCTTCAATCATTTTGGCGGCTTTGGCAACACGAGCATCGAATTTATATCCACATCTGGCACGAAGTACCCATCGGAAGCCAATACTAAATTCAGGAAATTTATAATTTAGCTTAAGATACTCTCTAGTTTTCTCAAAATTATTATTTTTATAAGCCTTAGCTTTGCTTGATTTTCCTGCCATATCTCTATCCCAGTAAAAGTTTAAAATAGCTTTTTTTTTTTTTGATGGAAATTTATTTAATTTGTTAGCTAAAATTTTTTTACTTTCTTTATCCCATGCATGACGTCTACAACGAGATATATCTCTAAGTAAATCAGAGATAATACATTTCGAGTTTTTCCATTTATTTAAAACACCTTACCTGAGCAATCGCACATTTCGCCGAAAGAGGAGAAATGTTAAGTTCTTTAGAAACATAATAAAGGGAAGTAAAGCTATTCCCTTTATAAATCCTTCAATCCAGTATATTCCTGAATTAACTAGTGTCTGTGTACTTCTCGTTCTATCTTTGTTAGATCCAAGTAGAGGAGCATAATATGAAACTTGTCCAATTACTATAGCTGAAAATAACATTCTTTTATAAGGGATAGGAATATGAGGATTCTTAAGAAATCCTTTTAATGGAATAAAGTGTATTTCTAACTTTATTATTCATTCTCTGTAGGATCGGTTTCAATTCCAAATCATTTGAAAATGGTACACCTAAGTAGGTATAGCAATTCGTTTTAGGTAACTCTTGACTTGAAAGATAGAAGGTAGGATTACTATTATAAAGAAAACTAGAAAATTCCCCTCATACTACTAGACTGGCACATTTATTGATACCAAATTACATTTCATTATTTCTAGCCCATTTACTGGCAAACTTTTTTAACAATTTCTTAAGTTGGGATCTTGTTGGAGCACATAACACAATGTCATCTGCAAAAAGACCTCCACAACAACGTTTATCACCAATAGAGATGCCATATTTATTACAATTAAAAATATCATTAATGTACAAGTTAAACAAAATTGGTGAGAGGGGACAACCTTGACAAACTCCTTTCTTAATATTAAATGATTCCGATAATTGCCCATCAACTCTTACACAAGCCTTGGAAGATAAGTATAAATTTTCAATAAAATTATAGCACTTAACCTCTACTACCTAAGTGATGAATCTTCATTAATACATTATCTATGGGCACTGAGTCATACGCTTTTTTTAAGGTCCAAAAAGGCAAGGTAAGTATCCTTATTTTTCAAATTTCCTTCTCTGACCTATAATTCTTAATGTAGTGTAAAGACTTATACATTCCTCTCGATTACGAAATCCATATTGTTCAAGGTCTTATAAAACCTTCATCAATTCCATATTTAGAGATTCTATTAGCTATGATTTTTGCTATAATTTTTAATCCATTATTGATAAGAGAGATGCCACGATAGTTATTACAATCTGAAAGATCGCCCTTTTTATGAATAGAAATTATTGATGCGTTATTCCATGATTTTTGGGAAATTCACCATTCCAAATTCGATTGATTAAGGCTTTGAGACATTTAAAGCCCTATGAAATATTACTATTATTATCACTTGATCCTTCTGAATCATCTTTACAAGGAATCAAAACTTTGAAGAATTCCATTGGAATACCATCAGGACCACAAGCTTTAAAGTTAGGAGTGGAGGAGATTGCTTCACTAATTTCTTCATCGCTAATACTTTGGTTAATATTCCACTCTTGTTGCCTTGGTCTTCCCAAAATTCCTTAGTGCATCAGAATTTTTCCAGTAAACTTTTAGAAAGACTATGACCTAAAGAATCCGACCCTAAGAATTTATAATGAGAATGCCAAATTTTTAATTTTTCATCTGTAGAAGAAACAAGTTCATTATTATAATTTTTTAATAGGATGAGAGACCATGAAAGATTGATTATTTATTTTTTTTTCATTCTTTTTTTTTAACCCATTTCCATGCTTTCCTACTATCCTTTTTAAGAGGTAACATCCAATTTTAATCCAATATAAATATTCTTTTTTTTTTTTTTTTTTTTTTTTCCTAAATTCGTTACATTTTTTATGAATTGATTCACAAAGTCTGTTATACGAGTCAACTATTTTAGCAAATTCATTGGAATCATTTGTAGAAACAAAACACTTAATTTGTTTGTATTTAATATGTTTTACCCTTTGAAGACAATAAATTTTTCGTGACATTCTAAACATCGCTTTTCTTGATTTCTGTTGAAGATGTAATCGATAAATCCTTAGCAATGAAATTAGTAGTAGTGTTAATAAACTTTTTCAATAACACAATCTATTGAAAGTTCTTCATTTCCAATTTCTTCATTAAGAATCTCAAAATTTATTGTGATGACAAATTTTTTTCTTTTGTTCAAGACATTTATACCTATCCCATCTTTCATATTTTTTTTTTTTTTTTTGGTAACAAAAATGATTCATCTGTGGTAATTTTCTTACAATAAAAACTATGAGAGGTTTATGATCAGATACAGAAGGAATAATCAACAAAATAAGCACTTGATATTTTATCCAGCATACTTGAATTGACTAACGCATGATCAATATCTAATGAATATCTACCTCAGTCTTGTCCATGAAATAGGGGAACCATTAATCGGAAGAATAAACCAGTTATCAAGGTTACTATTGGATAATTTATTCTTGTAAATCAGAAGTACTCATGTTATTAAAGTCTCCAAGAAGAAATGGATGAATGGATGATTAGGGTGATTCTGAAACCATGTGAAAACTCCTGAAAAATGTATATCGAACTTGTAATGAGTGTTTCTTAGTGGAAATATAGACCATTACCAACAGAACACTTAAGAGTGATTCCAGAAACTATATGTTGTTAAAGAAATAAGAAAAGTATAGGAATTATCTTCAAGTACTGCTTGACATGAGACATGATAACCAAGAATATAAACCTCTGCAACTTGAAGCAGTAGGATCCATTCTTTTCAGGAAAATATTATAGTTGGGAAGTGTTACTTTACATGGATTTCTATAGCCTCATTGATACCATTACCTGTTTCCTGAAAACATAGAAATAATAATGGTTTAAATATTGTGTTGAAGTACTCAAAATACTATCTCTTTTCACAAAAATTCCATCCGTTGGTATTCTAACTAAAGACAAAAAAGAAAACTTTCCTCTGTTAGAATGTGAAAAATGGATTTTGAGAATCATTGGTAATTGGTAAAAAGATGAGGAAAGATAAGATAATGAAAATGTGTTTTTAGGTAATGAAAATAAAATAAAAAAGTAAAATAATA
>JACVTC010000007.1:557500-575000 GCA_016946835.1 Neocallimastix lanati (nom. inval.)
AATTATTAATATTTAAAAATATATCATGAAATTTATTTTATTTATAATTTATTAATTATTATAATTAATATATAATATATATAATATATATCATTAAATTTACCTTGAATCAATATCTTTAATAGAAACATTATCAATTAAAATATCACCATCATCAATTTCATAGAACTTTTCTATTAATTGTCCGATAGTACTTTTTCCACTACCACTGGTTCCACAGATAGCAAGAACTTTACCAACTGGTATTTTAAGAGAGAAATTATTTAAAATTCTAGCTTCTGGTCTAGTTGGATAAGCAAAATTGACATTCTTAAATTCAATTTTATCTATTTTTTTTTTTTAAAGAATATATATAAAAATTTTTATTCACAATTTTTTTTTTTTTTTTTTTTTTAAATATAAAATTATAAAAATTATAAAAAAAATTATAAAAAGAAATATATTTAAATTAATATTATTATATAAAAACTATATTATATTAAATATAACATTTATATATATATATATATATATATTTCTTTTTAACGTATTAACCTTCAATTTCCTTTACAACTATTTTATGATTAGTTGTTTGATCTTCAGCTTCAGTAACATATTCGTATACTCTTCCTAAAGAACCAAATGCTTTAATACTTTGACCAAATAAAACACCAATATGAGCTATAAACAAACCAATAAATAAATAAATGAATAAATAAATAAATAAATAAATAAATATTATTGATTAATAATTACTATAATATAATATAATAAAATAATTATAATTTCTATTTTAAAAATAATTTAACTTAACTTACATAATGATTTCTGAGTATTTTGCATAGCAACCATATATGTCATTAATTGACCAGGGTTAATAATACCTTGAACTACTTGTTTACCTCCGAAATAAAGAATCATTAAAACTAAAGATCCAATAGAAGCATTCGTTGTACCTTAATTTTTTTAATTTTTTTTTATTATTATTTTATTATTGATAATATATAGGATAATTAGTATTTATAGTAATTATTTAATTTCAGTTATATATATATATATGTAGTTTTTTTTTTTTTTTTTTTTTTTTTTTTTTTTTTTTTTTTTTTAATAAATATTAATATATATATATATGAATTATACTTAAAAACTTTAAATAGAAAGCTTACCTTGGAAAATACCAATATGAAAACCTAATTTTGTATTAGCATCTGAGGTTTTATTTAATGAACTTTGATATAATTTCATTTCAGTTGGTTCAGCTGCAAATGATCTTACTGTTCGAATATTTGCTATAGCCTAAATTATTATTAATATTATTATTATCATTATTTTTTTTTATTTTTTTTTTTTTTAAAAAATATAAATATATTTATTATTTAACGTTATGTAAAATAAAAATAAAAATAAAAATAAAAACAAACAAAAAACAAACAAAAAACAAACAAAAAAAAAAAACAACAACAACAATAATAATATTATTACTATTATTACTATTATTATTATTATTATTATTATTATTATTAATTTTGATATATTGAATAAATATTAATAATAAAATGATAACTTTCATTACCTCACTTGCAATGAAGTTAGTAATATCTTCTAAGATATGGGCTTTTCTAGATAATTTTCTTAAATATATTCCATATAAATTCATCGAGAAGTAAATAATTGGCATGGTAGAGCAAATAGTTAATGTTAATGATGGAGAAATACTAATTAAATATACTGCTGAAATGATTACTTGAGTTGTACATTTTAATCCCTTATATAATATAAATTTTAATGAATGAATTTTTAACATTACCATGAATGATTCAATTTCAATTTTAAATATTATTATTTATAATTTTAAGAAGAAGAATTTTTTATATGCAATAAAACTTACTTGAGTTAATACTTGCTTAAATGTGGACTTTTTAAATAATAAAATGTTTATTCAAAATAAATAAAATGAAATTTAATTAATAATTTGAAATCTTATATATAATAATAAATTAATTATATTTTATTATGTTTTTATTATTATTATTATTATTTTATAATTACTTTAAAACTATTAATATCATTTGTTAATCTTGTTATGATATCATTATATTTATTTTTATCAAAGAATGAAATTTCTGGAAAAAAAATCATATTATTGGGAATTATTAATATATTAATATATTCGAGATTAGTAAACTTTTATTATTATTATTATTATTTTATTTATTTTTTATTTATTTATTTTTATTTATTTTTTTTTTTTTTTTTTTTTTTTTTTTTTTTTTTTTTTTTTTTTTGTTATAATGATATACCTTGCAATAAATATGAATCGAATAATTTTAACTTTAATCTTGAAGCTATATTTTCACCAAGTTTTGCTACTAATGTAATGTCTACAAAAGTTAATATACCTGAATTTTTTAATTTTATATTAATTAAAAAATAAATAAATAAAAAAAAATAAATAAAATTATTAATATTTATTTATTTATTATGCTATTATTATTATGCTATTATTATTATTTCTTTTTTTAACCTTGAGTAATGTATAATGTAAGTAATTTTAAAGTAGGGGCTGTAAATTCTGTAAAGTCAATTGAATAAAATCCTTCTTGTTTTTTAAGAACACCTTGTACAACATTAATAAGATCACCAGTAATAATTGGTGTAAGTACATTAATTCCTGCAGCTGAAAGTGTTACTGCAAATATCTTTTTATTATTATTACATTATTATTAATATATTTATATTTAATTGCTTATTTTATTAATGATTTTTACTTTAAAAAAAATAAATATAATTAATATTTATATATTATTGTATTATTAATTTACATACAAATAAAACTAAAAGCATATCTTTTTTAACAATACTGAATAAAAATTTTAATAATTCTTTATGATTACTCTGTTCTTCCTTTTCTTTTCCTTTAAATTATTATAATGTATTGTTTTATTTTTTAATGTTAAATTAATATATATAAATATATATGTCAGTTTTTAATTTTATTATTAATTATATTTATTACAAATAAAATGATTTTAATAATAATAAATATATATATATATATAGTAAGAAAGAAAAAGTATTACTTTCAACTTCCTCATTGTATTTTTTTTCTTCTAAAGCAACAACTAAATTTTTTCCTTTCCCATTGTGACGACGACGAGCTTCACAATATATAGTTGAACAATTGGATATATTATCTTCTCTAAATTTTTGTCCATAACGATAATATAATTTAAGAGTTAAAGTACCACAAATTGGAATAATTAATAAGTTTGTATAGAGCTGTTTTGAAGAATTACGATAGGATTTACTATTACGATTTGATTGATATTTTGTTTTAAAAAATTTTTTATAATTGTTTGAATTATTCCTTTTTGATGAGAAACGCCTATGATAAAAATAATTATGATTATGTGATTTATTATTATTTGAAGTATGTGAATTCTTTTTAAATTGATGATTTATATAATTGTTGTTTTTATTTTTATTATTACAGTGTGTCTTTTTATTAGTAAATGAATTTGAGGAATTATTTTTATAATTAGTATTAATGAATTTATTGCTAATCGGTATTTTAGATGTGGTCTTTGAATTTTCGGTCTTAAGGAATGTCTTATTAATAGTCTTATTAGAAAAATTATTAAATCCTACATTTGAATCTGAATTAATTTTGAAATTCTTTTGTACTATATATATATATAAGAATTGTATGCATATAATTATTAATAAAATTCATATATATATGTGTATAAAACTATATAAAACTATTATATTATATAATAATATATTACAATTTTGATTGGGAAAACTATTAAACTTTCTTATAAATTTTCTTTATTTGGGATATAAGAATATAAAGTTAATTGATGAACATATAAATTTTAATATAGAATTTTAAATTAATATTTACCCATTATTTAATAATTCTTTATTAAATGTTTCTAATATATTTTTTTTATCATTAAAAATGCTTGCATTTTTAATACTATTAATAGATTTTTTTGAATTTGTTGATAGTTCGTTTATAATTATGTGAAATGGAGTTGAATTGGTTTGAATTGTATTGGTTATAATATTCTGTTATTTAAATTTAATTTAATGATATATACTTTATTAATTATAGTATTATTATTTTAAATAGTAAAAATGAAACTATAAAAAAAAAAAAACCCTTTTTTTTTTATTTATTTATTTATATTCTATTAATTATTTTATTTATAACTTACCTTTAGAATCTTACAAGAAGTTTTCTGAAGGGTCAATGAACGATTTAGTATCATTTTTATTTCTTTAATATATTAAATTCACACTTTTATTTGATTTTCTCTTAGTTTACCGTTTTTTTTTTTTTTTTTTTTTTTTTTTTTTTTTTTTTTTTTTTTTTTTAATTCTAAATTTTTCTTATAAAAAAAAAAAACGGTTATTTTTTTACATAATTCTATTTGGAATATTTATATATTATTTTTGAAAATTATTACAATTATCAAAATATATAAAAAAAAATTTTAATATTTTAATAAGAAAATGTAATCTCCTTACTTTTTTTTCTTATTTTTTCTTCTTCTATTCTATTAATATTTTTTTTAGTTCACTTTTCTTTTTATTGTTTTTTATTGCTTTTTTTTTTTTTTTTTTTTTTTTTTTAATTTTTCGGTTTAAGTATTTAAAAAAAAAAGGTATAAAAGTTTAGATTAAGTATAAACAAAAATAAAATAAAAAAAGTATTTATTTTATTATATTTTAATATATAAATAATATATTACAAATAAATTAAAATTTTTTTATTTACAATTATAATAAAAGATCTAATTATATAAAAAAATAAAAAAATATTAAATAATAATAATAAATTAATAAATAAATAAATAAATAAATAAATAAATAAATAAATAATAATAATAATAATAAATAATACTTAATAATACATAATAATAAATAAATAAATAAATAAATAAATAAATAAATAATAATAATAATAATAAATAATACATAATAATACATAATAATAAATAATAAATTATATTATAATAATAAAAAATAATAATAAAATAATTATTTAATAAAAGTTTTTCCTTTTATTATTTTATACAGAAATCTTTTTGATTATTCATTATTTGCAAAGTTTTCTCTTTTCAATATTTTTGAATTAAACTACGTAAAATGATGTAAACTTTAAAAAATTATACAAAAAATTTAAAAAAAAATTTATTTTCTTTGTTACACGAATAATTATTATAAACAACCAAATAATTTTTTTTTTTTTTTTTTTTTTTTTTTTTTTTTTTTTAAATATTAAATAGAAATTATACTTATTAAAGATATCATTAATACATTGATAGATAGATATTTCAAATATTATAGTATAATTATCAGAATCGGATAGTTTTTTTTTTTTTTTTTTTTAATACACATATACTGTAAGTGAAATCACATATACCATTATTTGTATGATAATCCGAATAGTTAAGTTTATATAAAAAGATGTTTTAATGAATATTGTATTAAAATAATTAAGTTTATCATCGATTATTTGAAGTATTGTTAAATGCACTATAGGTAAGAATAGTATGGAAATGATAATATATTATCATCATATTCTTATTGCTCATAAGATTGTTCTACATTAAATTAATTGTAATACTCTCAATAAATAACAAAATTTTTAAATATTATAAAACTAAACATTAGTTCATCAGAAATTTTAGCAATATTTTCTTTAAGCATTAACTGTCCATTAATATAAATGATCATACTTATAATAAATTCCCCTTTCAAAATTTTCAGTCATAATATTATTAAAATTGGTATTTATAATTTTAATATTTGTTTTACAGTTACTAGTAGTTTCGTTTATAATACTTAAAATTTATTATATTTGATTCAGAATTATAATAGATCAAGATAAATTAGAAACATCACCATATTTATGGATATTACTAGCATCTTAATTCATAAATCTTTTTTTTTTTTTTTTTTTTTAATTTCTGCAAAAATAATTGACGTTATGGTGGTGGCGACATTTACTAATAAAATTTATTTAATTTCAGTTTAAATAATATTATCTATATATATACAATAAATATATTACATCAGATATAGATTCTTAAAATATTTATTATATTTTTAAAATATATTATTCTTAAATATATTATTTAAAAATAATATAATAGAAAAAATGTAGAACGAGTTTAAGAATTTATATCTTCCTTATATTATGGAATATCAATTATTTAAAAATAATATTTTCTATTCTATATATTTTTTATTTTTATTAAAGTTTATTATATATATACATGTGAATATATATGTTAAATTATGTATATATATATATCATTACTATATTTGAAGTATTAATATTTTCAAAAAATATAATTAATATGAGTATATATTGATATAATATATATATTAATATATCATAAAAGTGTGTAATATCGATATATATGAATATATGTTAAAAAAGTAGCTATTTTTTTTTTTTTTTTTTTTTTTTTTTTTTTTTTTTTTTTTTTTTTAGTATTTTTAACTATATATGCATATATGTATTATATATATTAAATTTATTCCCATTTTAACATATATCATAAATGAATGTTAAAGTATGTGAAATCTCCATGATATCACTTCATAAATACTACTTTTTATATAAATCTTATGAAAAATGAAGTTAAGAGTTTTATACATTTTTTTATATAGAATAAGTAATAATTCTATTCTTCAGTTGAACAATCTAATTTTTTTATTTTTGATTTCTTTTATATTTACATTTTCAATTTTTTTTTTTTTTATTCTGTTTTAATTTTGAAAAAGTATATTTATAGTATGTTAATATATTTAAATAATAAATAATAATAAATAAAAATAAATAATAATAATAATAATAATAATAAATAATAATAAATAAAAATAAATAATAATAAACAAAAACAAATAAAAACAAATAATAATAAATAATAATAAATAAAAATAAATAATAATAATAATAAATAATAATAAATAAAAAATAAATAATAATAATAAATAATAATAAATAAAAAATAAATAATAATAATAATAATAATAAATAATAATAAATAATAATAAATAATAATAAATAAAAACAAATAATAATAAATAAAAACAAATAATAAATAAAAACAAATATAAATAAATAATAATAAATAATAATAAATAATAATAAATAATAATAAATAATGATAAATAATAATAAATAATAATAAGTAATAATAAATAATAATAAATAATAATAATAAATAATAAGTAATAATAAATAATAATAAATAATAATAAATAATAAATAATAATAAATAATAATAAATAATAAATAATAATAAATAATAAATAATAATAAATAATAATAAATAGTTATATATTAATTTATTAATTATTCATTAATAATATCTTCGAAAAATTTACTACTAAATTGCAATCTTTCTGACGTTCACAAAGGGAGCTAATATGTATCTCATTAGATTTGGTTATACCAATCTCCTTTTAAAGGGAAGCTAGAAAAAGCGTGCTAGAAAATTTTCAACAATAATATGTGCCAGAACGCCAATGCCTAATACTCAGTAGGGCCGTCCAGCAGGGACATTATCTGCCTATGCGAAAGCATACTGAAGTGTTGTGACTAGCTCAAAATTCCCATTGTTTTTGAGGGGGAAACTAAGGGCGGTACACACAGGAAATAAAAAAATATTAATAATAAAAATAAAATCGAAAAATTTAAGAATATAAATAATTTTTTAATAATCATAATTTTTAATAATTATATATTAATATTTAATTATTAATAAATATTTTATAAATGAAAGTAATAAGTAATAAATAATTAAAAATAATAAATAATTAATAATAAATATAAAGATTTAATATTAAATATTCAAACTAATAGATGATAGATATTAAATAATTTGTATGACAGAAAATATTTATATTTAATATGCATAAATAATTTGTAAGACAGAAAATATTTATATTTAATAATAATAATAATAATAATAATAAATAATTTTTTTTTTTTTTTTTTTTTTTTTTAATAAATAAATATTTAATAAAATATAATAAATTATAAAAGTTTAAACAATAGAAATAAATAATTTATCCTAAAATAAGTGTCATTAGCATACATTTCTTTATTATTATATACAATTTGTAATATCATAAATTAAATCAAATAATTATGATTTACATAAAATGAATAAACAGACTAATAAAATGGTATTGATAAATCTATATAATTAAATAAATGAATTAGAAATAAAAAAATAATAACAAATAAATAAATAAATAAATAAATAAATAAATAAAGAGATTTTTTTAAAATTATAATAATATGACATAATGTTTTAATTATTTTTATATAAATATATACATTTATATAAGTATACATATATTTTTTATATATTGAAATTATAAAACATTAACAATTATTTTTAAGATTAAGTTATATAAAAGAATTCTTTTATAAAATTTAACTTTATAAATACTTTATTAAATCAATACCATAAAAGTTAATAATACCTCTATATATTTCTTAAAGAATTACTTTAAACCTTAAAATCCTTTTTTAAAGTATAAATAGTTTTTATATTAAAAGGAATTAAAATTTCGATATTCGTTATATTGATATTGATATTAGATAAAAAATATTTCGAATAAACCAATATAAACAAACAAACAAACAAAAAATTGAAATTATTGCAATTAAAACAATTAATTTTCCTAGTATCTTTGATAAAACACTTGAGAAAAAAAAAAAAAAAAAAAAAAAAAAAAGTTTGATGTGATAAAATGAATTATTATCTTTTTATGTGATAAAATATTAAAAAATATTAAATATATTTTGGTTATTATTATTATTATTATTTATAAGAATAACAATAAGATATTACGGTAACAATTAATATCTGTAATGTATTTAATACTAAGATTTGAATATTGTTTATATAATACATCAACTATCGACAGTATATGACCTTTTAATAATAATATATGTGTAATGCAACCTTTAGGAATTATAAAAAAAAAAAAAGGTGGAATAACTCTAATACAAATAAAAAAAAATATTTATATAAATAATATATATAAATAATATATATATACAAAAAATATCTTTGGAATAATTTAATTATAAAAATCTTAAATTAAAATTATTGGATACTAATTACGAATTAAATAATTGATAAGTAATTATTTTTTTATATTTTTCATAAATGTATTTGGTTAAAATTAAATAATTATTAGTTAATTTTTCATCAATACTTAATCCATAATGTTTTTCTAAATAATTTGAAAGAAATTAATACATTATTAGTTGATACTTATTTTACTATAAAGACAATGTACATGATTGATTATTACAATAATATTAAATCTTATTTATATTAAATTACTAAAAAATGATTAACTAATTATTTGTTAACTTATTTATGATTAATATTGATTGATTGAGAAAATTACACCATATTATTTAATACTTATCCAATAATATAATATCATTTTAATTAAAAGTTCCAAAATAAGATATATTAAGTTACATTTACCATTTTACCATTATTATCAGAATTTTTAATTACTAATATTTTATAATTAAAACTCATTAAAGAATAATTAATAATAATAATAATAATAAATATTTATAAATAATAAATAATAAATAATAAATAATAAATAATAAATAAATAAATAATATATAATAATTAATAATAATTAATAACTATTAATAAATAATAAGTAGTAGTAGTATTAATAATAACTAACAAAAGAAATAATAAGGATAATAATAATAAATATTAATAATAATTCTAATAGTTGGATCATAACAAAAGGGAAAATACATCCTTTATATACAAAAATAGATACTTGAATAATTTGCATTAATAAATAAAATTTATTAATATTGTGATTTTATTAAATTGATTATTTTAAAGTTATTAAAATATTTAAAGATTATTATTATTACATCATTATATATTAAGTACTGCCTTTGATATGAATAAACATAACAAAAAAAATATATATATATACACATATATATAAATATATAAATATACGAATTTATGGAATAAATACTTATTAGATAATAGGATAATATTTGTTATTCTAATCTTATATTTTAAATTTTAGTATATATACTAAAGAAAAGTATCTTCATAAAACATTTTTTTCTTATAATAATTTTCTTTTTATTTTTATTAAAAAAAAAATAAAATTGAAATTGAAATTACTTATTCTATTCCTTTTTTTTTTTTTTTTTTTATAAAAAAAAGACAGTTACTGAAAAAAATAACTTTTTTTTTTCTCCATACTATTAAATATTATTAATCATATTTTTGAATCCTTTTTTTCTTCATATTAATAAAAATAATGAAATAAAAAGTAATTCATTTTTAATACCTAATAAAATTTTTATTTTTAACATTGCTTAAGAGTTGTTTATATATATTTATTTTTATTCAAATTTTCTTTTTGATGAAAATAAATATTTTAATAAAAATTCTAATCCTTATTATATCAGAAATATTTTATTCCTAAATATTTATTATTTTTTTGAATGATATAATACTCTTTATTGTAACCATAACCATAAACTATTCTTTATGTTTAAATAAAAAAAAATCTATATATACGTATTAGGCTAACAACAGCTCTACAGGTTTTATTTGTAGTAAATATTTAAAGTTTTAAAGCATTTAAAGGATTTTGTTTCTCATTTAGTTTTATTTAATATACGTTAATATATTTATGTATATATTAAAATGCAATTTTTGTATTGATTTTATTTAAATCTTTTTTTTTTTTATTATTATTATTTTTAATTGTTTATAATCAATATTTTAACTTTATATTTTAATTTATATACTTATTATATATATTTATTTTACTTTTTTTTTTTTTTATTTTTTAATTTTATTATATATAATTTTGTTTTAATTTTATTTTATTTTTTTTTATATAGATAGGTTAATATATTAATAATAAATTTATAATATAATATTTATATATTATGATTTTATATTTATAAATAATACTTTCTATTTAACATTTATATTGATACTATGGATTATTAGTTATTTATAATACTTCAATATAAAAAGGAATAAAATATAAAATAACAATATTTTTCCTTCTTTTTTTTATTTTCTTTTTTTTTTTACTTGCTCAATTTTGTTTTTTTATTTATTACATATTAAATTTATTTTATAAAAATAAATTTGATTAATAGAGTTTAAATTAATAGAAAACACTAGTAATTGTAAATATATTTAATTTTATATAGAATTTATTTATATTTTATTAGTATTGTTTATTAAATTTAAAGAGTGAATATTTTAAAAACAACAAATACTAATATAACGAAGAAAGAATAATTTTAGTTTAAAAGATGATTAAATGAATATAATAAAAAGAGAATATTTTATTATTATTTTGTTTAATATAGTATTTATCGTAATATATTATAATCATATATATTATTAAGTTATTGTATATATGAATATAGTTATGTATTAATACAACATAATAATAATAATAATAATAATAATAATAATAATAATAATAATAATAATAATAATAATAATAATAATAGAAATAGAAATAACATTATTTATTTATTTATTATTATTTTTTTTTTATTTTTCGTCAATTTATAGACATAAATATAATTTATTTTAAAAACAAAATATTAACCTTATCTAATTACATTTATTATCAAATAAATTTTAAACTATTATATAAATTTGAACTGTGTATATTAAATAGCTTTTTGAAGTATTTTATATACCTACTTTATTTATTAAGCAAATATATCCAAATAATATTTATTTAAAATGAAAATTATAAAAAAAATTGAAAAAGCTATTCAACAAAAGAGAACTTTTTGTTCCTTTGAATATTTCCCACCAAAAACACCACAGGTAAAAATAATGGAATAATTTCAAATAATAATATTAATAATTACATATTTAATAATGATAGTAATAATAATAAGAAAATAAGATATTTTTTTTATATTAAAAATAATCAATTTATTATAATATCAAAAAAAAAAAAAAAAAATTAATATTATGTATAATATTTTTTTTAAATATAAAATGAAAGGGTGTTAATAATTTATATGATCGTTTTGAAAGAATGGCATTACTTGGCCCAGAATTCATTGATGTAACTTGGAATGCTGGAGGTGTTACTTCTGACTTAACCATAGAAATTTGTTCAAATGCACAAACTGTATATGGTTTAGAAACAAATATGCACTTAACTTGTACTAATATGCCAGTTGAAAAAATTGACCATGCTTTAAGTGTTAGTATTTTTTTTTTTATTTTTTTTTACTTTAATATATTTATATATTTATTTTTTTTTTATAAAAATGAAATTTTTAATTATTTTTAATTAATAAAATAATATGGTTAATTAAATACTTTATGATAATCCATTAATAATAAAAACAGGAAGCTAAGAAAGCTGGTGTTCAAAATATTTTTGCTCTTCGTGGTGATCCACCACGCGGTGTTAAGGATTGGACAAAATGTGAAAATGGCTTTTCTTATGCAATTGATTTAATTCGTTATATTAAAAAGAATTATGGTGATTTCTTTGGTATTGGTGTTGCTGGTTATCCAGAAGTTCATCCAGATAGTCCATCAAAGGAAGATGATTTAAAGTTTTTAAAACAAAAGATTGATGCTGGTGGTGAATATATCATTTCTCAATATTTCTATGATGTTGACCTTTTCTTACAATGGGTTAAAGATTGTAGAGCAGTAGGCATTAATTGTCCAATTCTTCCAGGTCTTTTGCCAATTCAAACTTATGATAAATTTATCAATATGATTCGTATGAATGGTACTTCTGTTCCAGAAAATATTTTAAATGATTTAGAACCAATAAAGGATGATGATCAAGCTGTAAAAGAATATGGTATTAAACTTTTAACTGAAATGGCTAAAAAACTTATAGAAAATGGAATTCCTGGTATTCATATATATACTATGAATTTAGAACGTTCTGCTAGAGTTATTCTTGAAAATTTGGGTCTTGCTCAATCACAAGAAATCGTTAAACCTCTTCCATGGAATAGAAGTTTGAAGAACAATAGATTGAAGGAAAATGTTCGTCCAATATTTTGGAGAAATCGTATTAAGAGTTATATTCAACGTACAGATTCATGGGATGAATTTCCAAATGGTAGATGGGGTGATTCTCGTTCTCCAGCTTATGGTGAAGTTAATCTTCACTCCTCTTCATCATTTAAATATCCTAGTGAAGTATGTTTAAAGATGTGGGGTAATCCAGAAAAACCAGAGGATGTTTTTGAAGTTTTTTCAAAGTATCTTAAAGGTGAAATTAAGGCTTTACCATGGTGTGAAACAGCTCTTCATGCTGAATCTTCCATTATTCGTGAACGTCTTATTAATATAAATAAACAAGGTTTCCTCTCTATTAACAGTCAACCTGCCGTGAATAGTGTTCCATCTTCTGATAAGGTTCATGGTTGGGGTCCAAAGAATGGATTCGTCTTCCAAAAGGCATATTTAGAATTATTTATTAGTACAGAAAAATTAACAAAATTAGAACAAGCAATTCAGAGTGATGAATACCTTTCATACTACGCTATTAACAAAAAGGGTGATTTAAAAACAAATCAAAAGGATGAATCTGCTAATGCGGTAACTTGGGGTGTATTCCCAGGTCGTGAAATTATTCAACCAACTATTGTTGAATTAGCTAGTTTCTTAGCTTGGAAGGATGAAGCTTTTTCGTTATGGAATGTATGGAAAGATCTTTATGAAGATAATTCTAAAGCTTATAACATTATTGATAAAGTTTCAAATGAATATTATTTAATTAATATTGTTGATAATAATTTCCAACGTGATAATAAAATCTATGAGATACTTGAACAACTCTAAAATAATACTAAATAGAAATAAATAAATAAATAATGCATTAATAATAATAATTTTATTTATTTGTTTATTTAATATCGAAAATACTATAAAATTATTAAGCCAATTAAATATTCCCATCTCCATTAATCAATCAATCAATATACTAATAAATAAATAATATTATCAGGAAAAATAATAAATAAATAAATAAATAATTAATTAAAAAATAAAATAAAAAAAAATATCAATATATTTAAATGTTTAATATAATACATCCCTTTAATAAAATAATTTATTTATTATAAAAAAAATTTATCATTTTATTATATATAAATTACTAATTACTAAAAACTAAAAGCAAAACAAGACAAAATAAAAATAAAATAAAAAAAGAAAAAAAAAAAAAGTTTAATTGAATATATAATTAAACCAAACAAGAATTAATAAATTCAAATCGATATTTATTTATAACTTTCACGTTATATACCTCACGAAAAGTCCTCCTATATATGTATAAAAAAGATATATTTCATAAATCTTTATATCATATAAATTATGATTAAAAAAAAAAAAATTATAATAAAAAAAAATTATAAAATCAAATTAAAGAATTATAGAAAAGAGTTTTAATTTTAGGGTTTCAATAAAGTTTTTGCAGTATTATAGATTAAAAAAGTTTTTTTTTTTTCTCTTTTATTATTTTGTATTTTTAAATTATTTATAAATAGAAGAATCAATATATTAATTGTTCCTTATTATTATTATTATTATTATTACTCTTTATTTATTTATGTGAAAGTAAACAGTAAAAATATATATATATATATGATAAAAAGATAAAAAATTAACAATTAAAGAAAATAAAAATTATAAAAATTATTAATATATTACTTAAAAATAAGTAAAATGTGTATTTAATTCTGTGTAATTATTTTTAGCAATAAATTTTTAATTTCATAAATGATACAAAAAATATATTCTAATGTTGTGTAGATAATACATCAAAGCAGTTAAATTGTTTATTACATTAATTGATTATTTAATATATTAAATATTTTAATTTAATTTATATTTATTTAATAAATTATTAAAATAATAAGATAGATAGCTATATATATATATATATTTTTTTTTTATATAAATAAAAAAATTTTTAATAAATTTATATATAAAATATTTAATATTAAATAATAATAAAAGAATATATCTTACTAAAAATATTACTATAATTAAAATATTTAATATTTTATATTTATAATTTTTTTTATAAAATTTTTTTTTTTAAAAACTGAATATTAAAAAAAAAAAAAATAAAATAAAAAAAATAAAAATTTTTAATAATTGTTATTGAATAAGCTCTTTAGGAAATTTAAAAGTAATAAATATATTCACGAATTATTTAAATATTTATACTAATATTGTAATCAGTAGTAATGGATAATATTTGAAGTTACAAAAAAATAAAGTAAAATTTGTAAATAAAAATCAAAATCAAAAATCAATATTAATAATAACAGTAATAGCAATAACAAAGTACCAGGATAAAAAATCAAAAGGAAATTACAATTTAATTTTACAGAACATTTTTTAGTTAAATTCATTTTATAAATAAATGAAATAAAAGAAAAGAGAAGTTTTAATAAAAGTTTTTTTTTTTTTTTTTTTTTTTTTTTTTTTTAAAAAAAAAATAATTATATTTAATATTAATTTAATATTTACTATTATTATTAATATATAATCGTTATTATTTTACTTTAAAATATTTTCATTCATTAAATGTTATTATCAAATGATCAATAACATTTAATAAATAAATTAATTCAAATTTATATAAATAAAAACATATTTACAACAATTTATAACAATATTTAATGTAAAATAACGAAGGAAAAATAATTTCAATAAATAAATAAATAAATAAATAAATAAATAAATATAAGAAGTTATAATAATGTATTATTTTAATTATTATGACTAATACATCACTCTCTTCTTTTGATACTTACCTTATAGAATATTTGTGAAGAAAAAAATAAATTAATAAAAAAAAAATATTAATATTTTATAAATAATATGACTAATGTAATAAATATTTGCATTTTATATATGTATATTTGTATATTTTTAATTTTTCAAACGATAGAGGCAAACGATAGAGGCAAACGATAGAGACAAACGGTAATTAAGTACTTTTATTTTATTATTGTTTCAATTGAATATTTACCAACAAATATAGATTCAGTGCTAATAATAAAAATAACAATATTTACAAGGATATAAGCATAATCTAATAATTTAAATATTATTTTAATTTTTGTAATTTAATAAATACTGAATAAAAGTAGTAAAGTAAATATAGTGCATTAACATATTAATAAAATATTTAAAATGTCCGATTCTTCTAGAACAACTGTTGTTTGTGATAATGGAACAGGTGTAAGTATATAGTAATTGAATTCTAATTCTAATAATAATAATAATAATAATAATAATAATAATAATCAAATATATGTTTATTTTTTTTTGTTCTGTAAATTTTAGATTTAAGAATTAGAATATAAAAAATAATGGATTTTCCATCAATTAAATATTTATTTAATATTTTGTTTATGAATTAAGAATGCTTATAAAGAATACGATATAGAGATAGTTTTTTTTTTTTTTTTTTTTTTGAATTTTTTTTTTTTTGAATTTTTTTTTTTGAATTTTACATATTAATAAAAATTATATATTTAAATTTTGAGATAAGATATTATTTTTCATTTAAAAATTAAATGGATACTCCATGTAATTTAGTTTTTAAAACTCAAAACTTAATTTTATTAAAGGAAAAATAGAATAAAATAAGAGCAAAAACAAAAAACAAAAATAAAAAATAAAACATAAAAAATAAAAACATAAAAAAAAAAAAAATAAAAGAATAAAAAAAAATAAAAAAAAATATAATGAACATTTAACGAATAATATTATAAAATAGTATTTAATAATTCATAAAATATAACAATTTTGAGATAAATAAATTAATAAATAAAAAACCAAAGATTATCAATATATATTTATATATATAGTAAAAAAAAAAAAAAAAAAATTATCGACAATATTTTAAATAAATTATTGAAATTTTTATCAAATAATATTTAATGAATATTTATTTAATTATATATATATGTGTATAGTTTGTAAAGTGTGGTTTCGCTGGTCAAAACTTTCCAACTGCTATTTTCCCAGCTATGATTGGACGTCCAATTATGAGAGCTGAAGAAAAGGTTGGTGATGTTGAATTAAAAGATATCATGGTTGGTGAAGAAGCAGCTGAACTTCGTACAATGCTTGAACTTAAATATCCAATGGAAAATGGTATTATTGTTAACTGGGAAGATATGTTCCATCTTTGGGATTACACATTCTATGAAAAATTGAAGATCAATCCAAAAGAATGTAAAGTATTATTAACTGAACCAGCTCAAAATCCAAAAAATAATCGTATAAAGATGGTTCAAGCCATGTTTGAACGTTATGGTTTCCAAGCTGTTTATGTCGCTATTCAAGCTGTTCTTACTTTATATGGTCAAGGTATTCAAACTGGTGTTGTAGTTGATTCTGGTGATGGTGTTACTCACATTGTTCCAATT
>JACVTC010000007.1:580000-682500 GCA_016946835.1 Neocallimastix lanati (nom. inval.)
CTATAGGTATTATTTCCAGAAAGTAAATCCTCTTCAGCTAACGTCCAAAGTTTATACATTTCATAAGCAATTTCTTTCCAGAGAGTTAAAGATTGTAAAACATAATTATATTGTTTTTCATGATTATGAGTAAGTCTTGAAGTATTTCTACCCATTTGAATAGCTAATGAAAATCCTGGTTCAATCTTATCTGGTGAAAAATATTTCTTTAAATATTCTATTTTTTTTTTTTTTTTTTTTTTTTTAATATTTAATGATGAATTTTAGTTTTTAATTTTATATTGTATAATAATAAAAAAATTATCATTTATTTATATATATAAATATATTATTATTATTATTATTATAGCAAATATTATATATTAATATGTTTATATATATGTTAATAATTACCAATCATTTTAGTACAAGGATCTCTATTAGCTCTTAAATAAGCGTGATTATCACCAATTGAATATAAACAACGTTTAATTTCATCAGAAGTAAGATCTTTATCTTCATATTTTCTAGCTAGATATTCTATAGCATTTTCTTTAATTTTGATTTCTTTTTGAATTTGTTTACGAGATTTATTTGTTGGAAGAATTTCTTGAGTAGCAACAGCAATGATATCATCTTGTAATAGTTTTAAACCATTCTCTTTGGTTTCTAAGAAATTATAAACTGTTTTTAATGGTATACAACAATTAAAGCCTAACATTTCCTTAATCTTAAATAAGTAAATTAAAAAAAAAAAAAAAAAAAAAAAAAAAAAAAAAAAAAAAAAAAAAAAAAAAAATTAATTATTATTATTATTATTATCATTATTTATACTATAATTAAAAATTTTTTTTAATCATTTAAAATTATTTATATAAATGATAAAAAAAAATTACCTCTTCAATTTGACTATCCTATTATTTTATTATAAAATAATATTAAATATTAATTTAAAAATTTAAAAATAATAATGATAATAATAAAATTAGTATAATTAAAAATATTATAATAGATTTATTATTACATATAATTTTTTATAGAAAGAGAAAATAATTATAATGATAATGATAATAATAATAAAAATAAATAAATAAATAAATAAATAAATATAAAAATAATAAATAATAAATAAAATTTACTTGTAATAAATAAATCAATTTTCCGTAGTCTGGCATTTTTTCTGGAGTTGTAATTTTGTAACGACGACCAATTTCAAAAATTTTTTGGAAAAATTGTTCATTATCTTCAAATGATTTATTTTCAAATAAACGTTGACCTTCACGATAATCAGCAGAAAGAACTAAACCACTAAGAATTGAACAAAATTCCTTAATTTGATTAACAATTCCTTTTTTTTAATTTTTAATTTATAATAAAAATTATTTTTTTTATTTTTTTTAAAAACAAAACAAAAACAAAAACAAAAACAAAAAAAAAAAAAAAAAAAATAAAAAAAAAAAATAAAAAAAAAAAATAAAATATATATATATATATTTAATAAATTAGTAATATTAGTAATGATTTTTAATATATTAGTTTAATATTCATTGAATATAATATATGAATTACTTTTTGCTCTACTGCTATAAACAATAATATCGATTTTATCTGTTATATAAATGAAATTTTTATTATTAGAATTATTATTAGAATTTAATTAATTAAAAGATAATAATATAATTTTATAATGAAATTAAATTATTATAAATATATATATATATATACCAGTATATTCAGAAACATTCAATGTAGCTTCTAATAAACGTAAGTATTTACGTTCCTCATATGTTAAACGAAGTGGAATATATTTGGCTCTTTCAACATACCATTGACCAACTTTTTGAACATCAGAACTTGAAAAGATTGGTTTTGTTAAATCAAAATCTAGTTCATCAATCTATATATATTATTTAGTTATAATTAATAATAATAATAATAATAACATTATTAATAATATTAATATTAATTACAATAAAATTAATAAAATTAATAATAATAATAATAATAATAATAATAATAATAATAATAATAATAATATAAAGAATTTATAATAATATATTATATATAATATATTATATCATTATTATATTTACATTAACATCAGGTTCACTTTTAATTAAATTAATATCATTATTATTTATTGGAGCATTAGATTGTATCTTTTCAGTAGCTTCAAGTTTTTTAAAAGTATGCTTTTTTCTTAATTTTCCCTTTCTATGTTGATCTTTATTATTTATTATTGATATTATAATTCATTAATATAAAAAAATATATATATTCTTGAATAAAAAATTTATAATTATAAAAAAAAAAAATAAAAATAAAATAAAAAATAAAAAATAAAGCATATTTTATAGTACTTTGATAGCAAACCTAATTATATAAAAAAAAAATTTTTTTTATATGAATAAAATAAAAATATATATTTGTTATTAAAAATTTGGTATTTATATATTTTATAGTATCAATTATTTTATACTAAATTTAGTTATTACGTACTTCACAATAATTATCTAAACATTGTTCACAATATAAAGTTGCAGGTTGATCTTCACATTCAACACTTTTAATAAAATAAAAAAATATAATTTTAATATATTTAAATGAATATTAATTATTAATAAATTTTCAATATACTTCAAACTTATAATTATATATATTTACCAGTAATAATCTTCTATCATTTTTGTTGTTACATCATCGAGAGCATTATCCTCATTATTATTAAGTTTAGTTTCTAAATTTTCATCTATGACCTCTTTATAATCTTTAGTCAAGATGTCATTAATTAATTTATTTTTATCTTGAGAATCCATTTTTCCTTTCTATTTTTTTTTTTTTTTTTTTTTTTTTTCATTTAAAATAATTATATCGAAATATTAATTGATATCTCTATTTTAATAAAAATTAAAAAGAAAAAAATGATAATAATTTTCTTTCTAAAATTTAATAATTATATATATTTCAAAATATATAATATTCATTTATAAAACTTTTAAAATTGTCGAATTGTTAGAAATTACCCTAAATTATTCTCAGTAAAAAAAAAACAATGCTTTCTTTTTCTTTTTGTACTTTATATTGGCGAAAATAAAAAAAAAAAATGTATTTCAAAGAATTTTAATGCTTTTTATTTATATATATAGCTCTATCTGTATAATTTTCATTAAGAGATATTATATATACATTAGTATTTATTATAAAATAAAATTTAAAAAAATAAAATAAAAAATAAAATAAAATAAAATAAAATAAAATAAAATAAAGTAAATTTCTACTCTTTGAAAATTCATTTTATTATTCCATTTATAATATAGAAAAACTTTATATATAAATTAAAACTCTAAAATTTTCATTTTTCATTTTTTTTTTTTTTAAAAAAAAAAAAAGTTATATTTAGTAATGTTTCAATAAATATTTTTATTGAAAACAGTTTTTTTCATGTATTTTATAATAAAAATATTCTTAATTTTATAAAATTATTTTATTAAATTTACTAATATTATTATTAAGTATTTTTAAAATATATATCAATAAAGATATTTAATTTTTAAAAAACTTTATTTGAATATTTAAATTTTATATTAAAATTACTAACATGTTTAATTAAATATAATTACAATTGAATAATATCATTAAATAATAATATTTTTAGTTCCTTTTTTTTTTTACTAAAATTTTAAATTAATAAAATGTTTTATTTCCCCTAATTAATAGATTAAAAGGAACAAAAAAAAAAAAAAAAAAAAAAATTAATACATACATTAAAAATAAATATAATTTTCTTATATATAAAATCATAAAATGTTAATAATATTAATAATAAAAAAATTAATAATAAAGATTTAATATAAGAATTGAATATTAATAAGAATTAAAAATTTAAAAAAAAAAAAAAAAAAGTGTTTTTTTTTTTTTTTCTTTTAATTTTTATTAATTTAATATTACAAATTCAAATAATAAATATTATTATATAACTTTCAAATTATTAATAAAATTAAATTTTGCTAATTTTAAAATATAAATTGAAGTTATCTTTTATAGAACTAAAAGACAAAAAAAAAAAAAAAAAAAAAAATTAATTAAATAATTGTTTATTTAGAAAAAAAAAATTTTTTTTTTATTATTTTTAATTCGTTAATCAAAAAAAAAAAAAATAAAATAAATAAATTTTTTTTCTTTATATTAATTAATAAATTAATTAATTCTATAAAAATATATTTATAAATATAATTGTATTTATATAAATAATACAAATCGAATAAATTTATGGCCATATATTAAATAAATGAATGAATGGTAAAATAATAAAGTAGTAATAAATAAATAAGTAAATAAATACATATATAAATAAATAAATAATAACAAACAAATTTTTTTTTTTTTTTTTCAAATGAAACAAAATTTAATTATTAAATTAAATATAATCAAAATATAATCATAATAAAATAATGAATATATATTATAAAATATTTTATATAAATTAATTATTCTTTCTTGTTAATATTATTAATTAATAAGAATTAAAATACTTTTTAAAAATATATATTATATATTTATTAAAATATGGGTTATAGTTTAAATAATTTTATTATATTATCACATTTTGACAAATATAAATTTTCAAAGATTTAGAGGCGGGATCATTTTATTATAATCTATTTGTATATATATTTAGTAAAGAGTGTTAACGAGAAATTTTAACCAGAAATTCATTGAATTATTTAAAATAAATAAAATAATTAATTTGCAATATTAATGAATAAAGAATAAAAAATTATATATTATCTTTTATATTTAGTTAAATTAAAACTTTTTTTTTATTTCTTTAAACTCTAATCAATTTATATTAAAAATTTCTCTTTTTTTTTAAATAATTCATGTTAAAAAAAAAAAAAATTAAACTTTCTTAATGCTATCAAACAGATGAAGTTATATGGTGAATGACAGTCCTATTGAATATATATATTAAATAATTAGAAGTATTAAACTTTTTATTTTAAACAGTCTTTCCTTTTTGTTCCTTTATTATGGATATACATCACATATTGTAATAACAAAAACTATTTTACATTTTTAGTAAAATGATTAAAAATAGTTTATGTTATTACAATATATAAATACATAATATCAAATATATATATATATATCAAATATCAAAACCAGAAGATTGCTTAATATTAATTGTTAAATTTTAGTTAGACATTTATAATTTCCTTAAATCAGATAAAAATTAGTATTGTTAAATAGTTTATATATAATAAATAAATAAATGGATAAATAGACAAAAAATAAATATAATATATATAATAAATAAATAAATAAATGGATAAACATATAAATAAATAAAATATATAATAAATAAATAAATTAATAGATGGATAAATAGAACAAATAAATAAATAAAATTAATAATGATAGAAAATTAGAAAATAGATAAATATATAAATAAATATATATAAAAAAAAAAAGAACTTTTTTTTTTATTAATAATAAAAATTTGTCAACATTGTTATATATAAAATTTAATATATCTTTTTTTTTAATTTTATTATAAATAAATGAATAATAAATATTAGAAATTAAAGTTTTAATGAATGACATGACATAATAAGTACTATATAAGGTAATATAAATAGTTTATTTATTTATTTTTTTATTTATTATAATAGATTTATTTACAATTTTAATTTTAATTTTTATAATTAAATATAGATATAACACGTGTCTAATCATTATTATATGTACTTTCATATATTTTATGTTTGGGTATAAATATTTTTATGGGTATTTTTATGATATAAATTTTTATTATATTATATATATAAAATTATAAAATAAAATAATATATATATATAATTTTTTATTTTATTTTTTTTTTTTATTTTTTTTTTTTTATTGTTAATATTATTTTTTATCACCATGCATCCATGGAATCATCATTTACAGATGGAGCACTATATATTTAATTCAGTAATAATAATAAAATTTAATAATCCATTTTCATTTATTTTAAATTTTTAAATTTTTAAAATATTTATAAAAATAATTATATTTATCACATTCATATATACCTGAATTCATCTTCTGCAGTATTTCCTTCACCAAAATTATCAGTGAAAGTTTTGATAGAACTTTCAGTTTGTAAAGATTTTTTACTTAAAGTTTTAATGGATGACGAAGTTTTTAAACTTAATTTTGAAAAATCTAAATCACTCTTTATTATTATTATTATTATTATTATTAATTATTAATTATTAATTATTAAAAAAAAATAATAATAATTAAAAAAAAAAAAAATAAATTTTATTATATTAGTATATTACTTATAATTAAATATATATATATATTATTATTATTATTATTATTATTATTATTATTATTATTATTATTATTATTATTATTATTATTATTATTATTATTATTATTATTATTATTATTTTTAATAATAAAATCTTTTTATATATTTATTTTTTTTTTTATTTATTTTTTTTTTAATAATAATTTACCTTTTCATTTATTTCCTTTAAAGCATTTTCAATTTTACTTTTATCATATTCATCCTCCCAATTAAATACCATATCCTCTTGTTTAAATGATAATTTACTTGAACTATTTTCATAATTACTTAGATTAGTGACTGATCTACTATGATTATTAGCTACTTCTTTGTTTTTATTATTATCCTCTTTTTCACCTTCGTCACTTTCATCAGTATCTTCAAAACCTTTTAAATTATCTATATTAATTGATTTATTTAAATTTATATTTAATGAATATTCTCCTTTATTTTCTTTATCCATTAAAACATCATTTAATTTATTTTTCTCTAAAATTCGATTAATATCACTTTGAAGATTGAAATTTTCATTTCCTTTCATAGTTTTTTCATTTTCATTTATTTCACTTTTACTATCATTTATGGATTCTTTATTTTTTAGCCATTTATTATGTGGTTTTTCTTTTTCAGTATCATCATCGTCATTTTCTTCATTATCTTCATTTTTATTTTCATCATCATTAATACTATTAATATCATTAATATCTAAGCTATTACTCTTTAATACTGATTTTGAAGAAGAATCTTTATTTGTGAGACTATTTTTACGTTCACCGCTCATAATACTAATAATATCATCATCACTTTCAAATCCTTGTAACACTCTATTTTCCAATTCCTTAATATGATCTTCACCCCCTTGTGCAAGTAATTTATATTGTGCCTCAAAGGGGTCATGAGGTGTACTTTCTATTTTTGAATCATCTATTTTTATACTGTTTTGATTCAAATCAATTTCAAGTTCAGTAGAATCTATATCTAAGGTACATACAGAAATGGATTTGCCTATATCACCAGAGTCTGAATGTTTAGACATTGAATCAGCTTTATTTTCTTTAACAGAATTAACATTTAAGTAATTATTACTATTCATAAGACTACTACTACTTTTTTGACTAGGAACGGATAAAAGTTCTTTATTTGATATTTTACTATTATTACTAATGCTTGAACCAGCTATTATATCATCTTTAATACTATTACCATTGGCATTAATATTAATACTATCTGATTTTGAAAGATTATACTTTTGACTTAATGTAGTTAATTCCTGATTATTCATATTAAATAAATTATTAGATGAATTTTCTTTACTTTCTAAATTAAATGTATTCTTATTCTTATTATTATTATTATTATTATTATTATTATTATTATTATTATTATTATTATTATTACTTTGTGAACATTGACCTAAATCAATGTTTAATTGATAATTATTATTATCATTATTTAAACTATTTATATTTATATTATTATTAGTAGTAGCATTAGTATTAATATTAGTATTAGTTCCTTCGAATTCTTTATTTATATTTGTTATAAATTGATTATTATCAATGAGTTGACTATTTTTATTTTTCGCTGAATTCATAAGTAAATCATTAGCATTAGGATTATCATTATTATTTGAATTTATTATATTGTCTATATCATTATTATTATTATTATAATTGTTACTATTATTTTCATTAATATTATATGAATTTAACATGGAGTTCATCATAAAGTTATCCATATTACCATTTTTATTGATATCAGCTTTAATAGCATTATTAATATCATTTAAATCATTTCCAGAACTTACATTAATACCATAGTTTAAATTGTTTATTGGATTACCACTACCACTACCACTACTTCCATTGCCATTACCACTACCATTTTTAGCGTTTTGTTCTTCTTTTTCTTGAACTTGTCTCATAATGATTTCTCTTTTCATTTTTTTATCAATATCAATATACGAAAATGGAGGTGGTAATACTGATGAATTTAATAATACATTATTGTTATTTGATGGGGTTTGACTCATCCATGGATCTGGTAATTTATTTATTGATGTTAAATAATTACTGTATGAGCCATTTCTACTTGTTTTTAAATCATTTAAATCTTTATTATAATTAAGTGGTTCATTATACATAATTCTAAAATTATTATTTTTTTTTAAAAAAAAAAAAAATAAATAATAATAAAAAATTAATAATAAATTAATAAATAAATATTATATTATATAATGAAAAATTTTATTATAACTTATATATTTATATTTATATATATAAACAAAATATTATAAAAAAAATACTTTTGATCATTTAATTCATTATCATATAACGAGAACTTATTTGTATTTGAAAATTGTAATGCTGTAAGATATTTATATATATATATATATAATATATACGTATAAAATTTATATATTAAAATTTATTTATAAAAATTTCTTTTTATTTTTATTATTATTTTGTTATTTCTTTTATAATATTATGTATACCTGACTGAGTTTGATGAAGTAATAAAGATAAATCAGCATTTTCTCTTTCTAATTCCTTGATTCTTAATGTTTTATCATCACACATTTTTTTCAATTCTTCAGAATGATTAATCTTTTAAAATAATAATATATATAATTATAATACATAAAAAAAAAAAAAAAAAAAAAAAAAAAAAAAAAAAAAAAAAAAAAATATATATATATATATATATAATTAATAAGTTATATAATTTTATATAAATAAAATGAATTGATAATAATATGTTAATTTTACTTCGTTATTTAATTTCTTAATTAATTCTTCACATTCTTGTTTCCATTGAATTTGTTTTTTGTTTTTATTTAAATCTTTCTGAGATTGGTTTATTACTGTTTTAATAATTTCTTGATATTCTATTGTTTTTATATTTTTTATTTTTTATTTTTTATTTTTTATTTTTATTTTTTATTTTTTATTGTGTTTTAATTTATTTATTAAAAATTTTAAAAAGAATTAGTATTTCACTTTTAAACATGATAAAACATATTATGTATGTTATATTTTAATTATATTATAAATACCTAATTGACGTTTTTCATTAAGATTTTGTGATTCAATTAATTTACTATAATTAATGAATAAAAAAAATATATTTAAAAGTTTTTTTATTTTAATTTGAAAAATATGAAAATTTTAAAATTTCGGTATTTTATAATATTAATTTTATAATTAATTAATTACTTTTTCAAACTTTTAATTTCATCTTCAAATGTTTTAGTATTATTAGTGGATTGTAACTATTATTATTATTATTATTATTATTATTATTATTATTATTATTATTATTATTATTATTATTATTATTATTATTATTATTATTATTATTATTATTATTATTATTATTATTATTATTATTATATATAATTATTTGAAAATTATAATTTTTATAAAAAAAAATAAATAATAAATAAAAATAAGGAATGTTATAGGTAAAAAAGTAATATATATGTTATATATAATAATATTATTATTATTACCTGAATTTGTAAACTTTTTTTTTCGTTAGAAACATCATTGAATTTATTTTTTATATAATTACATTCTACCATTAAATTTTGATATTTATTTTTTAATTTATCATACTCATTTTTAATTTCTTTACTTTTACTTTCAATTTGACTAATCTTTTTTATTTTATTATTTAGATCTTGTTGATTATCTATTATTTAATAATAATAATTATAATAATAATAATAATAATAATAATAATATAGTGTTTACAATATATGAAAATATACATATAGGTTAATAAATTTACATAATTTTTTTTTTGTTTAAGTTTATTTATTTGTTTTACTCAAATATAATATATATATATAAGAAAGAATAATTTACGTATTAATTGCTTTTTTTCCATGTCTAACTCTTTTAATTTAGAATTAAATTTTTGATCAAATTCTTGTTTATATCTAAAATTTATTAACCATTTTATTTTAAAAAAAAAAAAAAAAAGTTATTTACATTATTTTTTTATAAAAATTAAAATAAAGTTTTAAAAAAAATTAAAATAAAAACAAAAAAATTATATATATATATATATATATATATATATATTGTATTGTATATATACATTCATATATTTATAAATTTATAAAAAAATTAATTTTTATTGAGAATATAAATAAAGATAATATGTATATATTATCTTTAGTAATATGTATATATTATCTTTAGTAATATGTATATATTACCTTAGTTTTGCTTCTTCTATAATTTTATTACTGTCTATATCTTGAGCTTTTAATCTATCAATTTCTTTTAAAGCATCATTTAATCTTTTTTGAATTAATTCTTCTTGAAGTTTTTGTGATCTTCTATTCATTTCAATTTCTCTTTTAAGGGTATCTTCTTTTGATAAATATCTTTCTATTTCATCATTATATTTTTGTTGTTGCTTAGTAAGTTGATGTTTAAATTCCTTTATTATTATTATTTATTTATTTTAACAATATAATATATAATTATATAATTATATCAAATAATTATTTTTAATTAGTATTATTTTAGTAATATTTATAAAAAAAAATCATTATTTTTCTTTTTATTATATAATATAATGTTAAATTTTCTATTTCTTACTTGTTCTTTTAGTAAGAAAACCTTTCTCTCTTCAATTTCTCTTTCTCTTAATTTTTGTGTATATTCATAATCTAAATCTGATAGTTTTTTTTTATGTTCCGTTATTAATAATTCTTGTTTTCTTTTTTCTTCTAGTCTAATTTTTCCTAATTCAATATCCTTATACCTCTCAAACTATATTAAAATGATTAATATTAGGCATTCAATTCAAAAATAATAATAAAATAAAATTAAAATTATATATATATATATATTATTATTATTATTATATTATTATTATTATTATTATTATTATTATTGCTATTATTATTATTATTATTATTATTATTATTATTATTATTATTATTATTATTATTATTATTATTATTATTATTATTATTATTATTATTATTATTATTATTATTATTATTATTATTATTATTATTATTATTATTATTATTATTATTATTATTATTATTATTATTATTATTATTATTATTATTATTATTATTATTATTATTATTATTATTATTATTATTATTATTATTATTATTATTATTATTATTATTATTATTATTATTATTATTATTATTATTATTATTATTATTATTATTATTATTATTATTATTATTATTATTATTATTATTATTATTATTATTATTATTATTATTATTATTATTATTATTATTATTATTATTATTATTATTATTATTATTATTATTATTATTATTATTATTATTATTATTATTATTATTATTATTATTATTATTATTTATTAAATAAATTTACCTCATCTTCTATTTCTTTTCTTATTCTTTTTTCACAATCTTTTTGATATTGAACGATACGATCTTCGAAGGTTAATTTATTAATTTCTTGTTGTCGTTTCATGGCAATATCATATTCCATATTAATTTTTCCAATATTATGATCTTTTTATTATTATTATTATTATTATTATTATTATCATTATTATTATTATTATTATTATTATTATTATTATTATTATTATTATTATTATTATTATTATTATTATTATTATTATTATTATTATTATTATTATTATTATTATTATTTATTTATTTATTTATTTATTTATTTTATTTGTTATTATTATTATTATTTTTATTATTATTTTTATTATTATTATTATTATTTTCATTTATTTTTTGTATGTTTTTTTGTTTGTTTTTTTGTTTGTGTTTGGTTATTTTTTTTGTTAAAATATTAATAATAAAAAAAAAATAAAATAAAATAAAATAAAAATAAAAAATTAGAAATATTAAAAATAATAATAATAATATATTTTATCACATAATTATTTTTTTATTTTTATTTATACCTAATTGTTCTAATGGTGAAAGTTCCGTTTGAATTTCACGTTCAACATAGGTAGTTTCACACATTTTTGAAATATCATTTAATACTTTTACAAGTAAAGGATTTTCATCTTAATTATTATTTTAATTACATATATATATAGTAAAATTATTAATATATATTTATTTGAATATCATATAATTATATTATATTATTTATACCTTGCTCTTTAATAACCTCATTGTTTTCTATTTTATTCTACTTTTATTAAATGTTAAAATTTTTTAATATACTGTTAGTTTTTCTATAATAAAATTTCTTTTCTAATAAAAATTAATTTTTCTTTTCTTTTCTTTTCTTTTTTTTTTTTTTTTTTTTTTTATTTTATATGTTATTTATAAAAAAATGAAATTTATTATTGAATTACTATTTCAAAAAATTTGGAATTATTTTTATTAATATTTAAAACTTTTTTAATATCATCTTCATTATAGACCTAGAAATAAATAAATATAAATATAAAAGAGACATTTAATTATATGTAGTTCTTAACATAGTACATATATCAAATAAAAGGAAATTATATTAATAAGAAGCAAACAACATATAATAGAAAGAAAAAATAATTATAATAATTATAATAATAATAATTTAATAAAAAAAAAAAATATATATATATATATATATATATATAAAGGTATATATATATTACTTCATCATTTTTACTCATTCCACATTCTGGTAAAAAAACAGATAAAGTGAATTCATAATTACTAGCTTTTAAATATCCAATGATTAAACTATTAATAGTTTTTAAGAGTACTTTAGAGCTCATAAAATTTTTTGGGGGTATATCGTTATTGTCAAAAATATTTGCATAACCAGAAGTTCCTCCATTAGAAAGTTTTGTATTTTTTAATAATTCCTGTACTATACATGACCGAAGTTGAGACTAATCATAATAATAATACATGAAATTTCATAAAATAGATATTATTATTATTATTATTAATATTATTATTATTTTGGTTATTATAATTCATAATTTTATTATGTTTGACAATTTATATTGAACTTTATTTTATTATTAATAAAAACGAATCTATAAAAAAAATATAAAAATATAAAATAAAAAGAAGTAAAGATACAGATAAAAACTTAAAAGTAAAAGAATAGTAAATTACCTTCATTTTATCAGTAATACCACTTCTTTTCAGGTTCTCATAAAGTTGAACCCTCATTTCTGCTGAATTCATCTTTTTATTTTATTTTATCTTATTTAGTTTTATTTCGTACTTCTTTTTTTTTTTTTATTTTTTATTTTTATTTAATAAATAAATTAGTAAAACTATAAATAGTGTTTCAAAAAAAAAAATAAAAAAATATTTAAAATAATTTTATATTTTATTAATATGTATTTAAATAAAAAAGGTTTTTCATATATGTATGTGAAAGGGGAAAAAAAGAATATGAAAACAAAAAATGAATCAGAAAAAAAAAAATCAAAATAATAATAGCAATAATAATAACAGTGATAACTAAAAAAAAAAAATGAAGAATAAAATTAATTTTATCAATAAAATATAATTAATTAAAAAAGTTTATAAAGGTAACTCTAAATTTTATTAATAAATCAATAAAAAAAAAATTAAAAATGAAAAAGAAAAAATAAATAAATTTGAATTAATGAATTAATTTAGAAAAAAAAGTGGGTAAACTATTTAAGAAATTTTTTTTCTATGGTTTGTCTTATTTTTTTTTTTTTTTTTTTTTTTTTGATTTTATTTAAATAAAAAAAAGATGATTAATGAATAAAAAAAAATATAAAAAAACTTTATTAAATAGTAATTGCGCAGTAATTTATTATTATTATTATTATTATTATTATTATATTATTATTATTATTATTATTATTTTAATAAAATAAAATATTTTTATATATATATAATTTAAATAAAATTTTAATCATTAAAATTTTTTAATTTTTAATTTCAAAAAAAAAAAAAAAAAAAAAAAAAAAAAAGGTAAATATATATAAACAATTTTTTTTTAAAAAAAATTAATCTATTAATTATTATTAAAAAATATTAAAATAAAATAAAATAAAATATAGTATAAAATTAACGCTCCGACCATCTTTTTTTTTTTTTTTTTTTTTTTTTATTTCATTAAAAAATATTTACCGGAAAAAAAAATTTATGATAATTTATTATTCTTATTCTTGTTACTATTATTATTATTATTATTATTATTATTTTCATTATTTTTATTCCATTATTTTCATTATAATTATTATTATTGTTACTGATAAAAATCAGTTACTATTCACTTACTTATATATAAGCATATGATTAAATAATAATACAATGTTTATTGTTAAAATGATAAAAAAAAAACATTTTTTTTTAATTAATAAGATTTATTTATTAAAGTTTATTATTTTGTTTACTTTTAAAGATTAAATTAAATGATTAATATATTATGGAACTTTATTATTTTTAAAACTTTAAATTTATTTATTTATGATTTATTATTTTATTGATATTACCTTAATATATTTTATTTTTAAGTTTATTATTTTTATTTTTATTCTTATTTTATTATACTTTTAACATAATTTTTTATTATTTAAATATATATTATAGAGAGAGTAATATGGCTTCAATTCCAATACTAATCCTTTAATTTAAAAAAAAAAAAAAAAAAAAAAAAAAAAAATTAAAAAAAGAAAAAATAAATTTTTTTAAAAAAAAATAATAAAAAATAATAATAAATTAAAAAAAATCATGTTAAGTAATGAAGGTTTAAATTTAAATCCCAAAAGAGAGTCCTATAATTCTAATACTAGCAATAGTAACATTAATGGTAGTAATAAACATTATAGTATTTCAAAATTTCAAAAAGGTGAAAATTTATCGAAAAATGATATTGTTGAAAGAGTTAAAAACCAATTAAAGAATTCAATCGAGCATCATTCTGACTATATATCCAAATATTTATATAAAAGTATTATAGGTAAATTATATTTTTATTATATTTAGATTTTTTTAAAAAAAATCTATATATATATATATATATAATAATAATAATAATTACTTTTTTTATTTAATTAAATTTATTATGACCGAAAAAAAAAAATAAAATAAAATAATAATAATAATAATAATTAATTCATGTATATTTTTTAATTTAATTTGTTTATTTTAAATTAAAAGGAATCAAAGAAGATAGTAATATTTATAACGAATTGAAATATTTAACAAATAAAGAAGAAGAAAAAATCCCAATATGGAAAATTAATCTTTTATTAAATGATAAAACTAAAGCTTTACTTGAATCATTAGGTTAATGATCTACATAATTTCAAAAAAAAAAAAAAAAAAAAAAAAAAATTCCCTAGTATATATTATTTTTATTTGAAATTAGTTTTATATCTATAAATAAATATATTTGTCAGTGTTAATATTCATTTAATTTATGGATACATATATATATATATTAATTTTATTATTATTAAATAATTATAAATATAAAATTTTAGATTCATTTAGTCTTATAACAGGCATATATTCCGAGGAAGAATTAAAACTAGAAGGACAAGATAATTATGGTTATTATTCCATACTTATTAGAGAAGCAAACTATGACGGTCTAATCTGTTACTATGTTTGTACCGATATAAAAGTCTATGAAAAAGAAACCTCAGCACTTATAATGGATAAAGTAATGATAGCCTATGTTTCTCCATCCTTAGATACATTAAATCAAATAACAAGAGAATATATTGGAATATGCGAAGATCAAGATAATATCAATCATTATATATTAACAAAATATAGAATAATTAATTATAAAACGGAAAAGCAAAGAATCCTCTTTTCGATATATGATGAAAATTATTATCAAGAAAATACTAAAATAATTTTAGCACCACATATCTTAACAGAAGGTATATAATATATTATATTAATAAATATTAAAAAAAATAAAAAAAAAAAAAAAAAAAAAAAAAAAAAAAAAAAAAAAAAAAAAAAAAACGGTATATATATATTTGTATTTAATTAATATAATATAATTTAAATAAATTTTGAATTAAATTTTTTTAAAAAAAATTTATATATTTTAAAAATTTTTAATCATTAGCCGGGGAAGAAATTTTAAGTAAAATTTTTGGATTAATATTAGATGAAGATTGTGATGATGATAGATTACTTGATTCCATTGAGTTTATTTCCTTAATTAAAGATGAATTAAAATTAATAAAATTTAATATTAAGAAGGAAGATAAATTATATATTAATGGAATAGAACGAAGAATTATGAATGAAATATCAGAGGAAAAAAAATTTCAAAGATATCTTAATAATTTATTGAAAAAATCGGAAGTTTCAGAATTAAAA
The DNA here is from genome assembly GCA_016946835.1 of Neocallimastix lanati (nom. inval.). NCBI lineage: Eukaryota > Fungi > Neocallimastigomycota > Neocallimastigomycetes > Neocallimastigales > Neocallimastigaceae > Neocallimastix > Neocallimastix lanati (nom. inval.). Next base: position 596,632 of record JACVTC010000007.1, read on the forward strand.
AGGCAATTAGAAGAATTGAAACTTGAAAATTCATGGTTTGATGTACCTAAAGATTATGATTATCTTGATATACCTAAAAAAATTATGGAATTGAAAATTTTAATAGATCAAAAGGAAGAAGAGTATAAAATTAATAATAAAAGAAAAGAAGAGGAGGAAAAGGAAGAAATGACTAATCAAAAAAACGAAAAAGAATTAAATAGTGATGATACAATAATGCTTAAAGATGTATTCTCTATTAAAAAATCATATAAGACTATCGATAGAAATAAATATTTTATTAATTTAAATAATCATGATAAAGAAAAACCAAAAATTTCAACACCATCATTAAATGATAACACTAATAATGATAATGATAATGATAAATATGAACATTCCTATTCAATTAGTAGTAAAGCAAGTAGTAAAAGTAATATAAGTAATTGTAATACTATGGAATTTTTAGAATCTATTGAAAATACAAATAATAATTCTAATGAATCCGATTTGAATAATTATGAAATTGTTTCTAAATCCTCACTTCAAATGATGAAAAGTAATATACCTGATATGAATAAGCAAGATTCCATATTAAAATCATATAAATCAATAAAAATGAACAATGATAATAATAATGATAGTATTAATAATATAGATAATAATAGTGAAAACCACGAAGATAATGCTACTACTACAACAACTAGTAATAACAATAGAAATGATGATGATGATAATAATAATAATAATAATTCTACAGAATTACCAACAAAAGCATCAAGTTATTCCGAAAAAAATTTAAATGAAATTGAAAAAATTAAGAATTCATTATCGAAAGTTTTCACAAAAAGTTCATCTTCCACTGAGATGGAAAAAATCAATGGTGAAAATAATGATAGTGTACCGATCACAGAAGACACTTCGAAATCGATAAGTGCCACCCCTACTAAAAAATCTTCAAAATCAAATAGTTCCACTCAAGTAGATGAAGATTCTGAATTATCTACAATGACTGAGAGTATTGAAAACAATAAATCTATTCCAAGTCATAGCAATAATAACAGTACGAGTGATCTTGATCTAGATAATAGTGATAATAATGATAATGATAATAATAGTGATTATAATGATGATGATAATAGTGATGAAGATGAAATTAATAAAGATATAACTGTTAATTCTGATATTATCACCAACAAGAATAATAGTAAAAGTAATTCCATAGATTCAATACTTGAGAATGATAACAGTCTTGAAAACATCAAAGCACCTATAAGTATTAGAAGTATTACAGATGAAGAGTTGGATGATGAAATTAAAACGATGAAAGATATATCAGATGAGGAACATGAGAAAGAAATTAAAATAATGGAAGAAGAAAAAGGGAAAAATTCAGGAGTTATCAGTACTTCAGATAAATCGATGAGTTCCTGTTATCAATCGATTCATCAAAATGATAGTTCCAAGAAAGGAATAGAAGAACTGAAAAATAAGGATTATTTAATAGTAGAAGATATAGAAAATATATTAGAAAAGGAATACTCCCAAGATCCCCATATTATAGAATTGAAAAATAAATATGGAATAGAAGTTCCACAAGCTATCTTCTATCCCTATGTTGAATATGATTATATTCATCAAAAGGGATATTTACAAATTTATTATTCAAAGTTCCATATTACATTTAACAACGAAGACTTAAAAAAATCACAAGGTTTATAAACTTTTAATAATATAAATTTTGAAAATAGCATATGCTTCTTAATTAATTATTTATTTATATAAAATAAAAAATAATTATAATAAAATAAATTACAAAAAATTATGAAAATTATTAAAAAAAAAAAAAATTATAAAAAATATAATTATAGGTAAAAAAAAGATATATGATAGTTCAAATCTACTTGAAACTCCTGATGCCAAATCTGAATTTTTAACAGTAAAGGTAAAAATAATAACAATAATAATAATAATTAAAATAATAATATTATTATTATTAAGTAAATCAAAGTAAATTTTATTTAAATATATTTCGAATTATTTTATACACATTATTTTAACCTAAATCTATAGGACAAAGTCAAAAATCAATATGCTAAATTTTTAAAAAATAATACAAATTTAAAAATAGTAATATCCGATTATCTTCAATTACTTTTATCCAAAAAACCAAGCGATGTCTATGATTTTACTCAAAGATATTTTAAATGAATAGGACTTCGTTTCATTATTTAATTTAATAAATTTAATAACAATAATAATATAATAAAATTAATATTTTAATACAAATTTAAATAAAAAATATTTATATTTATATAAATATACTTAAATATAAATTATAAATTATTATTGTATGATATTTTTAACATAATTAAATCCTTGAAAAATAATTCAAATGCAATTCAAAATATAAAATAATAATAAATATATATATATATTTATTTTATAATATATATTTACATTAATAATATGTGAATTTGTACATTTCAGTAATACTTGAAGTGTTAATAATCACATGAATTTATATTAAAATTCATATATTAAAAGATGAAAATTTTTATATAATCTTATTATATTAAACTACAAGTCAAATTTTTTAAACTATATGAATTTTTACTTATCTAATTTATTAATTATTAGTTATTTAGTTATTTATAGCATTATTATATTACATTAATGCATTTACTTTATAATTAAAAGTCATGCCCATTATTATCTTTTCTTTTCAAATAGTTTTATATAAAAAAAAGAAGAAAATGCTTTTTAAAAGCTCCTTATTTTAAAAAATATAAAATATTGGCGTCAACACAATTGGATAAAGTGGCACAGTTGACAAGGATAATCTTTAAAAAAAAAAAAAAAAAAAAAAATTCCCCTTATTTTTTAATAATATAATTATCCTTTGAAATAAATGAAAATTTAACATATAAATATATTATAACAAAATATAATAAATATCAAAGATATGCGATATAAAATATACAATATAAAATAAAAAATATATAAATAATTTTTCATATGTCATTAAACAATGATCTATATATAATTAGAATAGAACAAAATAAAATATTGTTTTATTCTTTCATTTATTTATAAATATATGTTAACATAAAATTTATCTGAAATTATTATTTATCTTTTTTTAAAAAAAAAAAAAAAAAAAAAAAAAAAAAAAAAAAAAGATATTAATATATATATAAGATTTTTTTTTAATATTATATATATATATATATATAATAAAATTATCAAGTATGTTCATATGTTTTGTATAATCTTTTTTTTCATTTTATTTTGTTTTTGTTTGTGTTTTTATGTTCTTGTTTTATAGTTATATATATATATATAATATTTATGCAATATACAAAAAAAGATTGTCATATAATTATATAAAAAATATATATATGTGGAATAACTTTAAAATAATTTTTATGTGGAATACTCTATGAAAAGTAATAAATAAATTATTTAGATATAAAGATCATAGAAAATAAAGAGACTGAAGCTATCTGACAATCTCTATACATAAATAATAGAGCAGCAATGCTGAACACTCAATAAGGCCGTCCAGTAAGGATAATATCGGCCTATGAGAAAATATACCGAAGTGTTGTGACTACCTTAATATTCCCATGTTATAAAGGGACTAAAGAGCGGTACACATCAGAAGTAAAAATAAAAAAAAAAAAAAAAAAAAAAAAAAAGTATATATATAAATATATACATAAATAATTATTTATTTGTTTATATACATATATATATATTTATTTATTTATTTATTTATTTATATGTTTGTTTATTTGTTTATTTATTTATTTATTTATTTATTTATTTATTTATTTATTTGTTTGTTTGTTTATTTATTTGTTTGTTTATTTATTTATTTATTTATTTATTTATTTATTTATTTATTATTTGTTATTTCTTTATTTTTTCTTCTTGAATATTTAAATATATATATAAAGTATTTATATAAAAAAAAATTAGAACATTTAAATATAAAGATATTAGGAATAATTAATATATATAAAAAGATAAAAGATAATATTTAAAAACTATTGGAATAATAAATATTTTATATTTCATTTATTTCAATCCATATATCAAATCAATTACAATTTATTGATAATTTTATCAATATATATAATTTATTTGTTAATTATTATATGTAAAGATAACAATTATTTTATGTAATGTAAAAAGAGATAATTATTATAAATTGATAATAAATATTAACTTTATTCTATAAAATTATTTATTTATTTATTTATTTATTTATTTATTTATTTATTTATTTATTTATATTAATTATTAGTTAACCATTCGGTCAACTATTTATATTAAAATTATTTTTTATTCATATATTTACTTTTTTACTTATTATTTATTATTTATTATTTATTATTTTATTATTTATTATTTATTATTTATTATTTATTTTTAATTATTAATTATTTATTATTTATTATTTATTATTTATTATTTATTATTTATTATTTATTATTTAATTATTATTTATAGATTTATAAAATATGTTAAATATAAAGTAATATAAACGAAATATATTAAAATATACTATTAAATTTAAATAAATATAAAAAAAGGAAAAATTTTAAATAAAAAAAATAAAAAAATAAAAAAAATAAAAAAATAAAAAAAATAAAAAAATAAAAAAAATAAAAAAATAAAAAAAATAAAAAAATAAAAAAAATAAAAAAATAAAAAAAATAAAAAAAAAAAAAAAAGGAAAAAAGTACAGTTTCAAATCATTATAATTTGATATCAAAAAATCTTGTTGAGTATTAATGAATAAAAGCATAAAGATAAAAGTAAATATCAAAATAAAAAAAAGAATATAGTTTAGAATTACGCTTAGCATATGTTTACTATAAATGCGTATATTATTTATAATAGAATTTTTTTTTTATTATCCTGATTTAATGATGAAACATTTTAAAGTATTCTAAAAAAAATAAAAAAAAAAATTTTCTATTATTATTATTTTTGTGTGGCAATGTTTCAAAAATTATCATTCACAAGAAAAAAATAAATAAATAAAAAAGAAAATATTAAATAAATAATAAAGTATAAATAATAATTAAATAAATAAATAATAAATAAATTTATCTACATGAACGTATACATCAGAATGTAATGTATTTACATTTTATAATTCATCCACTAAAAAAAATCATCCACTCAAAATCAAATAAAATATTTTCTTGTAGAGCAGTTAGAAAAATATAAATATATAAATAAATAAATAATAAATAAATAATAATAAATAAATAAATAAATAAGTTTTTTGAATTTTAATATAAAGAATCAAAGTATAAACTAAAACAAAAAAATTTTTTTTATTTTTCTTCTTTTCTTCTTTATCCTTTACATTACAAATTTTTTTTAATTTATTAAAACACTTAATAAATTTATATAATAAATAAATAAATATAATAAAAATGTCTTTCCTTCAAAACTTAAAAAAGAGATTTATTAAATACGTTCCAGAAAAGGAAAGAAAAGCCTACCCAAATCTCCTCTACATCTCTGCCCTTGGTGTTACCGTATGAACTTTTATATAAAATGAAAATAGAAATAAATTATAATATATATTTAATATAGTATTAAAAATATAGTATTAATAGCAAGTTACTAATTTTTATTTATTTATTTATCTATTAATATTTATTACAATATATATTAATATTTATTACAATATATATAAACCGCCAAATAAAATAAAAATGAAAATATAAAAAAAAACAAAAATAATAAAATAATAAAATAAAATTAACCCAATAATTAAAATAATAAATTAAAAATAAAAAAATATTATAAATATGATGTTTATATTATTTTATTTTATTTTATTTTTAATAAAAAAAATTAATAATTATAGGGTTCAATTGTTACTAGAAAGAGTAAATATATATTTATATAAATATAAAAAAAAAATAGTTTATAAAAAATAATTATTAAAAAAAAAAAATGTTTATATATTAAAAATTATTAAAATTATAATATATTATTGTTAAATTATAAATAAATTTATAATAGGTAATGCTCTCGTTAGAACTGTTACTCCAATTTCTTTAATGCTTGCTGGTACTTACGTTTGGTACCCACAAACCTCAAAGAATGTTGCTTTAGCTGTTAGCAACAGAATGAAGTCTATTGTTCAAAAGGACCAATTAAAGACCACTATCAACAGTACTAGAAATGTTGTTGAAGATAAGTTCGGTAGTGCTGCTAAGGCTTTCAAGAGCACTACTAATGAAGTTAAGGGAAGAGTTAACAAGGTTCAAAAGGATGCCAAAAAGGAAATTAATAAGGCTCAAAAGGAAGTCAAGGGAAAGGTTGACAAGGCTCAAAAACAAATAAAGAAGGAAGTTGCTAAGAACCAAAAGCAAATTAAGAAGGAAGTCGAAAAGGCCCAAAAGGATCTCAAGAGTAAAATTGAAAAGGCCAAGAAGTAAAAAAAACAATAATAATAATAATAATAAAAAGATAAAAAAAAAAATAAAAATTAAAGAAAAAAAAAAGGAATAAATTAATAAATTAAAATAATTTATTTCAAGTAAAAATTGGAAACTATCTTTATTTTTTAAAATAATAATAATAATAAAATAAAATAAAAAAAAAAAGTTATGAAATTGAACTAAAAAAAAAAAAAAAAAAAAAAAACTTTTGAAAAACTAAATTTGAATAAGGCTATTTTATATATTCTATATATATAAATATATATAAAAATAGATATTTTATTTAATTATATAAATATAAATAGTTTTTATATTTGATAGAAAATCGATTTTTTTTTAATATATAGAATATATAGAATATATAAAAAAAAGAAATTTGACAAAGGAAAAAATAAAAGAAAAAAAAAAAAAAAAAAAAAAAAAAAAGATACAAATAATCATAATTTTAATAATAAAAGATAGCAAGTTCATGTAAATATTTTAAATTATTAAAAGAAGAAAAAAAAATAGTATTATTATTAATAACGACAAAAATAATTTTTATATTTTTTTTATGTATAATAATTTGAAATATAGGTTTTTTTTTTTTTTTTTTAGAATATTAGATATTTTAAAAAAAATAATTTATATTAAAATTAAATATAGTATATAAATAAAAGAAAAAAACAATAAAAAATAAAGAATTAATAATAAATATAAAAAATATTTAATACAACATAATATAAATAAATATATATTTATATATGTATTTATTTATTTATTTATTTATTCCATGTATGGTGTTTTTGATGATAGTTTTAATTTTATACCTTTTTTTGTTTTTTTTATAATAATTAGAATAATAATTTAGGAATAAAGAATTCTCTTTTAAAAACAGAAAATCTTATAATCTTAAAGGTTGAAGTTTTCGTTGCCCGATGAACTTTTTTTTTTTTTTTTTAAAATAAAAATAAATAAATATAAACATAAAATATTCATGTAATTAGTAAATGGATAAATGAATAAAAAAAGTTTAAATACTTGCTGTTGTAAAAAAAATATATATATATATATATATATATTATTTTCAATTGTATTACAATAACTTTTTTAATTTTTTTTTTTTTTTTTAATTAAATTTTATTTTTAATATTTTTTTTTTTTTTTTTATTTGATACATTTTATAATATATGCATTCTTTTTTCTTTTTATCTTAATTTATTTATAATGTATTTTTTTACATTTAAATGTATATAATATATTCTTATTTTTTTTTTTTTTTTTTTTTTTATTATTTTTAATAATTACTATTACAATAATTTATTTATTATTATATGCTAATTATTCCTTTTTTATAACATAAAATTTTTATATCTGTATATATATTTAATATTATTTATTATCTAAAAAATTATTATATTTTTTACAAAAACTCTAAAAAAAACATTAAAAAAAAAAAAAGGATTATATATAATCATATTTTCACATTATTCTAAATTACTTTATATATTATAATTCTATTAAAATTATTACTGAATAATTCTTTTAGTTTGATTTAGTTTGACATTAAAAGTATCAATAATAAAATATTTAAATCATTAATAATAATATTATTAATGTAGTTGTTATTATTAATAACTAAGGATTAGAACTATTATAATAATTTTTATAATTTTCTTTTTTTTTTTTTGATTTGTATCATTTTAGAAATTTTAACAGTATTTTTATTATTATAATAATATATTATTATTTATTACTATTATATAAATAGTTATTAATAATATATGATTCTAACAGGTGTGGTGCATTTCGCCAAATTGCATTTCGCCAAGTTGCTTTTCTCCAAGTTGCTTTTCGCCAAATTGAGAATTATTAAATAAATAAATAAATAAAATTAAATATTTTTAATATTGATGTATTTATATTTTTGAAATAAATATTTAAATATTAAAAATTTTTTTTCATATATAAATAGCTTTACAAATATCTGTTTAAATAAATAATAAATTGATAAATAATAAATAAAAAAAAAAATAATAATAATAAAATAAACAATATAGTAATATAATTAATAAAAAAAAATAACAATATAAACACTATTGCTATAATTATAAAAGGATTGTCATTAATAATAATAATGACGATTAAATTATAAATAATATTATTACTATTTTACAAAATATTAAAATATATCTTTATAATTAAATATATTTTTATAATTAAATATTTTAAATAATTATTTTATTACTATTTTACAAAATATTAAAATATATCTTTATAATTAAATATTATAAATTATTATTTTATTACTATTTTACGAAATATTAAAATATATAATAATAATTTTTTTAATAGTAAAAAATATTTTAAAAAGAGAATAAATGAATAAATACAATAATTATTAAAGTATTTTTAATCTTTATTAGATTAGGTTAGCTTAAGAACATTAAAATATATTTTTATGATAAAATTTTATTATTTTAAAAATATATTTTTATAATTAAAGTATTGTCATAATATTATTTTTTTACAAAATATTAAAATATATCTTTATAATTAAATTTATTTTTATAATTAAATATTATTAATAATTATTTTATTTTAAAAAATATCTATAATTAATTATAAAATATAATAAAAACAAGTTTAAAAAAATTATTTTGAATTTTTATTTATTTAAAAAAATTATTTTGAATTTTTATTTATTTAAAAAAATTATTTTGAATTTTTATTTATTTAAAAAAATTATTTTGAATTTTTATTTATTTATTCTTACTTATATCAATAAGCCATTTGTCTAAATGCAACTTGGGGAAATGCAACATTTTAATAATACGCCACTTGGCGAAATGCAATCTGGGGAAATGCAATCTGGGGAAATGCAACTCTCCCGATTCTAACAATAATGAAAATCCTATTTAGTTCGATAAGATATTTATTTACATAACATACATTACTATATTTAAAAGGTTAATTTTTATTTTTTTTTATTTTAAAAAATTTTTTTAAATCTTTGAAAAAATATTAATATCTACAAGGTTAATTTTTTTAATTAATAAAAATTTAAAAAAATAATTATTAATATTTAAAAAAATATTTGGGAGAGTTGCATTTCCCCAAATTGCATTTCGCCAGGTTGCATTTCGCCAAGTGGCGTAGTATTAAAATGTTGCATTTCCCCAAGTTGCATTTCCCCAAGTTGCTATTCGCCAGGTTGCATTTCGACAAGTAGAGTATTGATATAAATAAATGAATAAATAAATAAATATTAATTCAAAATATTTTTTTTAAAATTGTTTTTATGCGATATTAATAATATTTAATTTTATTTATTGATTTATTTATTTATTTAATAATTTGGCGAAAAGCAACTTGGCGAAATGCCACATTTTTTAATACGCCACATGCTTTCAAAAAAATTGGCGAAACGCAACCTGGCGAAATGCAATTTGGTGAAATGCAACTCTCCCAAAATATTAATATCTACAAGGTTAATTTTTTTAATTAATAAAAATTTAAAAAAATAATTATTAATATTTACTATTAAAATAAATATTATTTAAAAAATAAAGAATAAAATAAAATAAAAAAAAAAAAAAAAAAAAAAAGAGAATAATTATTATTATAAACTGAAGGATTATAATAAATAAAAAAATAAAAAAGTAAAAAGTATTCAATTATTATTAGAAAACAATAGATATATTAATATTAACCTTATCAATTTTAATAATTAATAGTAATTAATAACAATAATAATAAATAATAATAATAATAATAATAATAATAATAATTCATAAATGATTATAATAATGAATGATAAAAATGATATATAAAATAATAGTATAAAGAAAACAAGTACAAATAAGCAAATTTATTTTTATTATTATTTTTTTATTAAAAATAAATATATATGTAAAAATTTATGAAAACCTTATAAAAATATTTAACTAAATAAATACATAAATACATATATATATATATATATATATATGTAAAAAAATTTTTTTAAAAGAGTATAAAGTAGCAATGTCTTAAGAATTTACTGAAAGAGGCTAAAAAAAAAAAAAACTATTTTAAAATCTAAAAAAAAAAAATAAAAAAAAAGTAAAAAAATAGCTCAAAGACTATCATCGCAGTGAAATTCAACCATGGTATATAGTCTTGGTCCTCTTTGATAATCTAAAGAGTATTTTTAAGGAAAGTTATTTCCATAACTGAAAGAGAAAGGAAGAAGAAGAGGAAGAGGAGGAGGCCTTCTTTTTAGAAGAAAAAAAGGATTATATTATTTATTGATGAAATTTTATTTTAATTCTTGAGAGATAGGAGCTTTCCCGAAGTTCAACGGAATGTTTTTCAAATCAATTAAAATCAACATTAGCATGAGGAGAACTTCTATGTATTGGTGCCACCACTTTAGGCAAGTATCATTCAATATGTTGAGAAAGATGGTACCCTTCAATGTCGTTTTCAATAAGTTTATACTGGGGAACCCCAGTGTTCAAGATGTATTATTACAGCATCATGTCGAAGAAAAAAATGTTTTATCGTATTCTCGGAAATGTTAATGCAAAAAGTAAACAGCCTACGGAAGGTAAATCACAAAATGGTGAATTACGTATTGGAAAAATGGAAAAAGACGCATTAATAGCTCATAGGGCTTAATGCCATCCTACAAGATATGTTTAAAAATAACACTGACCTTACAGAAATAAAATATTGTAATGTATGTCATTCATTAGGTACAAAAGACACTTGTTGTGATACATCAACAAAAACACTTTCAATATCAAATCAAATAGTTTTAACATCATGAATTCCTACTTGGAGTCTATTGGTTTACATACTAAAATTTACGAATAAAATAAAACTTTTATAATAAATTATAAAATTGAATAATTATATTTTGAATTAAATAAAGCTTTACTTTAACTAAATAAATTTTTTTAAAAATTTAAAAAAAAAAAAAAAACAATATTTTATAAATTAAAAATTTTTAATAAAATAAAAACTTTACATTGTTATTAACGATTCTAAAATTATATTTATTTATTTACTTATATAAACTGTATACTAAAAAAATATATATATATATATATTTATTTATATAAATAAAATATTTCAAAAAAGTTTTTAAAAATATGTATTATCATAATAAAATAAATATAAAATATAAATAAAAAAGAAAATAAAATAAATTCATTTAAATTTTAAAAAAAATAATATTAATTCAAAATTTTATATAATATTAATTATAATATATATAAAAAATTTTAAACTCTTGTTAATTTTACATTAAATAAAAATTTACTATAAAAGTATACTTAAATTATTACTATAGGAATTAATAAATCAAATCGAATAAAATTTTATTGCTATAAAAAAAAAGTATAGAGTGTAAATAATATTTAAATATTTCAAATTATATTAATACTTTATTAAATATTATATTATTATGTTATATAATATAAAAACCTTGTTTCAATTACATTTTAAAAATTTGTATAAATATATATTATATATATTATATAAAATATTTTTAATTTAAAAGAAAACATTATACATTTATACTATTTAATAAAAACAATTTATAATATATACATAAATACTCTACATATATAGATATACATAATTAAAAGTGTACATAATTATAAGGGTACATAATTATATCTATAAATAGATAACTATATAAATTCAATGTATGATTTTATTTATACAAAATTGAAACAAAAAAAAAAAAAAAATATTATACTGTGTTTATTTTAATTAATGAATGAATCAAGAAGTATTATTAATTATTAAATATATAACCAATGATAAATTCAACCATACGATTTGAATCAGATGATGGTACATTTTTAATACGAATGCTATACTTTACCAAATCCATACGAAAATCTTCCAAACTGTTATTAATTGAACGATTAGACACGTATAGCGGGAATAGCACTCATCGATTGAAATAGCATAGTTATCATTTTCATCAGTTATATCTTTTTCTAGAAATCTGGCTATATGATCACTACGCATAATAAATGACTTGGTAGCTTCAATGACCATTGAAGGAATTTCTAGGGTAGTGTAATCTTCCTGATAATTCTGAATCAGCAAATGGATAAGAGCCTCGGCATAAGCTTGAATTTTCGGTCCTTGCCATGTTAGATTGGCATGCTTTACAGAAGGATTGTTGATGTTTTGAGTGGAAGTTAGAATGGAAATATTCATTTTATTGACAAAAATCGTTGAGTAAATGGAAACACCAAAATACGATCGATTAATGCGTTATCCAAGTTTGAAATGGTCAATTTATCATTGGTATTGATAATCGGTAATAGATCCACATACACGGTTTGAAGATCTTTGTATAAAGATCTGGTTTTAATGTAGCCAACATTACCGGTAATGGCCTTTGTGTCACCAGTAATTATTAATCGAGCGACCGTCAGGTTCCTCGCATATGGCGACTCTTGAGTTATTAAGGTCTATCATATGTGGACTTGGTTTATCGGCGGTTACCGACTTTCCTAAAAATAAGGAAACAATTGGAGAGTGGCAGCATAATCACCTAAAGCAAGACGTAGCATGTTCGTGAAGGTGGTTTTCCCATTTCGACCCGAGCCAATAAAAAATACAATCGAACGTAATTTATTACCTAAGGTAAGGGTTCGAAGCTAAAATCTTCACCACATATTTAATCAATTCATCCTCTACAAAAATAACTTTAAGAAATTGTTTGACCTCCGCTATTTTACCCCTGTGCTCGCTGTAGTACTTGTAATTGGTTGATTTCAAACAGAAATCGCTTGGGCGACCAGGACGTGATGCTTTCTTATTGAAGTCGTAGACGCAATCTTCGAATCTTAGAACGTAGTTTTTATCCATTCTATAAATAAAATTTTCGGTGTAGAAGAATGTTTCGAATTGATCCAAGTTGTTATGAGTAATACAGTTTTTGTTCAAAAACGATAATATTTTATTGGTAATTCCTTCGAGTGAGTAGTGGTATTCCAAGCAGAGCTCTTTTAATTCATTCACTAAGTGAAGATTGACTTCTTTGGCGAGATTGTAAATACTTAGCTTTTCCCATCCGTTACGTGCATACGAAAACTTATACCATTCGTTATCACTGAATACCAGATAACCAAGATTTAGAAAGATAAATATTTTGGAAATAATTTTGTGCCTAATTCAAAGGATATTTTCATTCTCATGAAGGAACATTAGTAGTATTTTAAAAATAATTAATAAAGAAACAAATAAGCAAACAAATGAATAAATAAATAAATAAATAAATAAATAAATAGATAAAATAAATAAATAAATAAATAATATCAAAAATAAAAAGTGATGTATTTTACTATTACTTATTATTATTATTATTTATTAGTACTTATTTATAATTATCTATTAATTTTATTATCTTTTTTTATTATCATTTATTATTAGTTATCATTAATTAATTATCATATTAAAACTTTTATTCAAGTCATCATTATTACTATTATTTTTATTTTTATTATTAGAATAAATAAATAATAGCAAGTATTAATATTTAATAAATAATAGCAAGTATTAATATATCCTTGATGATTAGTATTTGGGCTAACACCCATAAGGTTTATGGATCAACTCTTGTATATGTCTTTTTTATCCTTTTTATTTTTTGAATTTTTTTCACTACCCTAAGTTTTCCTTATAAATGAAGTTGAAAGTTCGCTCGCTATGGTAGGTATAATTAACGTAGTGTCTCGGACTCTACTCAGGCCTTGTGTTAAGGTTCTGCATACTTCGGATGAGTAAAAAAAAAATAAAAAAAAAAAAGAAAAAAAAATTATAATATATTACATGTACTAACTAAAATAGTAAACTGAGAGGCACATAACTCTTAATGAAAAAACAAACTAAATCTTATCCAAGCCACATTTTAGTGTCAGTGACTGTTATGGGATAATCATTTAGTACTACCCTTGCCTAGAGAAATGGGAGTCAACGCCGAATTGATATAACTTATTTGCAACAACGGCGATTGTGTAATACATTATATATATTTGTGGTGGTGACATATATAAATTGAATATTACACGGCTTCTGGTGTAAAAGAAGGACGCCATCTGTCTAGATATACAGAAAAATGTCTAAAAAGTAATTAATAAATAATATTTAATTATGGTATTACTAATAATGTTGATAATAACAATTATTATTATAATAAATAGTTTAATAATAAATAATAATGTAAAAAAAAAATATATATATATATACTTTTAAATAAGTAATAAAAGATAGGTATTACTAATAATGTTGATAATAACAATTATTATTATTATAATAAATAGTTTATTAATAAATAATAATGTAAAGAAAAAAAAATATACTTGTAAATAAGTAATAAAAGATAGATTAAGATGAATATAAATAAATTATAATAATGGTAAAATAATAATTATCATAATGATAAATAGTTAAATAGTAATACTAATAATAATAAAAAAATCTCAATAGAACAATACAAAATATTGATAATAGTGATAATAATATGATATTTAATGATAATAGAATAATAATTAATATAAAAGTAATAAATAGTAATGATAATAATATAGTTAAAAAAAAAAAAATTAATAAGATGAAACTAATTAAAATATATTACATCAATAAATAATAATAATTAATTATATGATAATGATAATTATTAAAACGGTAATAAAATGTATATATAATTTATTATATATATTATTTATATAAGAATTAATAATAGTAATAACTCAAAAAAAAAAAAAAATTACAATGAAAATAATGGTACCAATGAATGGTAATAGAAGTAATTGTATCAATGAATAATAAAAATAATAAATTAATAACGGTAAATAATAATAATAATAAATAAATAAATAAATAAATTTTAATAATAAACATTAATAACATTAATAATAAATAAATAATAAATAAATAATACATAATAAATAAATAAATAATACATAATAAATAAATAAATAATAATAATAATTAATAATAAATATTAAGTAATAAATAAATAAATATTAATAATATATATTAATAATAATATAATAAATTAATCATAAACAAATAAGCAAATAAACAAATAAATAAATAAATAAATAAATAATATTATATAATATTTATGACCAATGTTTGGCTCTATAATTAATTTGTATCATTATTTTAATATATACATTAAATTTTCTTTCTCTTTATTTTATTTTATTTTATTACTTATAATAAAAATTAAACAAACAAACAAACAAACAAACAAACAAACGAACAAAAAAAAAAAAAAAAAAAAAAAAAAAAAAAAGAGAATATTAAAATAAAAAATGTAAATAATAAATGTATATAAAATCTTATTAACATTACCATTGCTATTATCCTTTTTTTTTTTTTTTTTTAAAATTTCATTATTATTAATTATAATAAAAGAAAAAAAAATAATAAAATGCATAATAATATAAAACTATTTAATAACAGTTTGTTAGTTTTTTTTTTTTTTTTTTTTTTTTTTTTTTTTTTTTTTTTGAATATTATTTCAATAAACTAAAAATGATTTTCATTAAAAAGTTTATATATATGAAATTTTAAGTATATATCGTGTATATATATATAAAACAATATGTTACAAATGGTACATGGTACAAGATTTTATTTGTTTTCCTTTGTATTAATTCATTATATTTTAATGGTTTAATTATTTTTTTAAGTTTGTTTTAAGAGATTAGTTTAAAAAATAAAAATAATAATAATTATAATAATAATAATAGAAAATATTATATTATAATATTTATTTTATTTTTTTATTTTATTTTATTTTTTATTTTTACTTAGTATATTTCGTTTCATAGACGAATCATAATCAAAGTAAAATAATAAAACCATATTATAAATATACTATATTGTTTTAAGTTTATATCTGTTGAATAAATAAATAAATAATAAATAAATAAATAAATATATATTATATAGGTCATTTATTAAAAAAAAGATATTATAATTTTTATTATTAATTTAAAAAAAAAAATAGAACAAAATATATTAAAAGTAATAATAAATAATAATAATAATAATAATTAATAATAAAATAATAATAAATAATAATAAAATAATAATTGTAATATTATTATTATTAGAAATTTTGTGTTGTATGAGCTAATCTGATTATATGTGAGCTATAATATTATTACAATATATACAGAAATTTAAATTCATAAAAGAAAAAGTTTTGGATGAAATGTATAATTTTTTTTATTTTATATTATATTTATTTATTTAGTTAAATCTATTTACTCTCTTATTAATTTATTTATACATTTATTTATTATAACAATTTCATATTAAATAAAATTATAAAAATGGAATATTTATATCATGAAGAATTTTTTAATATAAATATAATTTAAGATTTTTAGAACATCTTCCAACTTCAAACGTTGTACTCTTTTATTTTTATTGTTATCTAATGATTTAATGTAAACAAAATAAAAATTATATATATATATAAATTTATAGAATTTTATAAAATTTATAAATTTTATATATATAGTTAATTGTTTATTTTTTTTATTTTATTTTTGTTTTTGTTTTTGTTTTTCCACCAATAAATAATAGGTAACTTTATATATATAACTTTATATATATATATTTTTAATATTTTTTTTTTTTTTTTTTGAATATTGTACTGTACTGTATATAAAATTATAATATTATATTATATATATTGAGTATTATTTTATTTTTATCTCATTTTATACACAATATACTATATAAAATATCCACATTTATATTTTATATAATTATTTATAAAATTATTTTAAACATTATAATTATTTATTATAATTATTTTAGAAATAAGATATAAAGTCAAACATACTAAAAATTGAAATCTATTATAATAAATAAATATAATAATTTATAATAATATATATATATATAAATAATAGAAACAAAAAATGTTAAAATTTAATAAAAACTTAAAAATATAATAAAATTATAAAAAATATTAAAAACATTAAGTAGTATTATAATTATTATTAAAAAGATATCCAGGAGACAATAATTACTATAGTTTCAATAAACTACCAAATCTTATTAAAATAATGTTTCTAATTGAAAATTTTTAATTTCTATTTTTTTTTTTTTATCTTTTTCTATCTTAATCCTTTAAAACTAATATAATACCTAATGTTTAATTCTTTGCTATGTCAGGATTAGGTTTAAAATTTTATTAAAATAAAATTTTATTCTTTCTTTTTGTGTATATAAATATTTAAATGAATGCTTAATATTTTATTAATAAGAATTTTTTTTTATTATGAAAGAATACATAAAAGAAATTTTTATCCATTAATTATATAATAATAATAATAATAATAATAATAATAATAATAATAATAATAATAATAATAATAATAATAATAATAATAATAATAATAATAATAATAATAATAATAATAATAATAATAATAATAATAATAATAATAATAATAATAATAATAATAATAATAATAATAATAATAATAATAATAATAATAATAATAATAATAATAATAATAATAATAATAATAATAATAATAATAATAATAATAATAATAATAATTATATATAAAAATATATATTGTATTTTTAAAAATAATAATAATAATAATAATAATAATAAATTCTTATTAATAAAATATTAGAGATAAAAAAAGAAAAGAAAAATTTTAATTAGGGAGAAAAAATATTAAAAAAAGATATTTTTTTTATTTTTTTTAGTAAAACACAAAAATTATTTGTCCCGAAAAGAAAAAAAAATTATTTTAAAAGTTATTACATAAAATTTAATAATGATTAAATAAAAAAAAAAATTTTTTTTCTTTTCTTTTTTTTTTTTTTTTTATCTGATTGTTCGTTTCTTTATTCATATTTTAGTTAGATTATAAACGATTTCAATCATATCATTAATGATTAATGAAATATTTCTAATTAAGTACATTAAAAGTATTTCTTTATATTTATAAATGAGTTTTTTTATTATTCCTTTTTTTTTTTTTTTTTTTTTTTTTTTTTTTTTTTTTTAACTTTTATATTTAAATTTTCATATTTTTTTTTTATATTTAAACTTTCAAATTTTTTTTATTCATTTTTATTTCTCAATTTAGAAATTTATTTATTAATTATTTATATGCTTATTTACTTATTTTATTATTGTTTATTTTTATTTTTTTATGTGTATTATAATTTATTATATATTTTTTCCCTCTTAATACTTGAAATATTTATACATTAGGATGAAGGTTTAAATAGTTTATATTTATTACTTCTTTGAATAATGTAACCATTTCAACAACTTTTTTAAATTGAAATTAATAATAAAAAAGAAAAAATAATTAATAATTAATTAATAATTAATAATAAAAAGATAAAATAAAATAATTAATTAATTAATAATAATAATTAATTAATAGTTAATAATAAAAAGATAAAATAAAATAATTAATAATTAATTAATAATTGATAATAAGAAAGATAAAATTAAAATAATAAATAAATAATTAATAATTGATAATAAAAAAGATAGAATTAAAATATTAATAAATAAAAAAAATGTTATTGGTATTAATGAATAGAAAATAAATATTATTATTTAGTCTCAAAATAATAATTTATAATTAAAATAATCAATAGAATTTATTTCTTTTTCTCTCTCTTTATAGCCATATAAATTCATTTTCATAATTAATGAATAGAAATAAATTAATTAAAAATTAAAAATTAATTAAATAATAAATAAATAAATAAAAATAAATAAATAAATAAAGAAGCTCATTCCTTTGGTGATAAAGAAAGTAATAAAAATTCTTTGAACTTTTTAGGATTTATAGATAAATAAATTAATCCTTTTAAAATTCTCATATGAGACTTTGAATTTTAAAAACGGCATTAAAATTTTATAAAATTTAAAAAAAAAAAAAAATAATAATAATAAAGTTATAAAAAAAAATAAAAAAAATAAAAAGAATAAATTAGATTAAATCCTAATAAAGATAAATTATTCCTTTTATTTATTTATTATTTATTTATTTATTTATTCTTTATTTATTTAATTTATTTAATAATCCTAAGAAAATATATATATAAAGTTTACTTGTTATTGGAGAGTTTCTTTTCCTTATTTAATATTTAATTCTTGTAAATTTCAATGAGAAACCTTTAAATGTTTTATGCATAATATCTATATACTGATATTTATAATTATCATAGATAATAATAATAATTAATAATAATAAATAGTAATAATTAATTATAATACTACTTTTAATTATATTATTATTTTTATATTTAACTATATTGTAATCTAACTAATAATTTTGGTATAAAAATATGACTAAATAATATTAATCAATATGGCTTATAAATTATATATTAATGATAGATTTTTTACTATTGAAATATTTTTATTTCAAATGATAAAAAAGAAAATAATAATAATAATAATAATAATAGTAATAAGAATAAGAATAAGAATAAGAATAATAAGAATAATAATAAGAATAATAAGAATAAGAATATAGATATTAGAAAATATAATAAATATATAATAAATCATTTCTTTAAAATTAGATTATTTATAATAAATCATTTCTTTAAAATATAATGTAAAATTTTAATCAATGAAACAGAAACACCAATTGTAGTATTACTTTTATTTTTTTGTTTATGCTTTTTTTTTTATTGTCCAAAAATAGACAAAAAAAAAAAAAAAAAAAAAAAAAGAAGAAAAAAGAATTATTTTTAACCGAAATATGTTGAAGTTTATGCATTAAAAAAAAAAAAAAATATATATTTATTTTGACCATTAGAAATTCTTTGTTTAGTTTTTGATATGTTTGCATTTTCTTATTTTTATTTTTCATATTTTTTTTTTTTATTTTTTATTACATAATTATTTTTTCAATAATAGAAAGAAATAAATAATTATTTCTATTAATAAATCTAATAATAATAATTAATATTCCTAATGGATTTTTATAAAAATCTATCTTTCATAATATAAAAGCTAATCCATAGAATAATTAATTTTAGAAAAGAATGTTGAAATAAAATAAAATAAAAAAAAAGTTGAAATAAAATAGAAATCATATTTATCCTGTGACAATATCAATTAGTAATAATATCATTATTATATAATAAGGAGTATTATATTGCTAATATTAATCATAGAATAATATATTTATATATTATTTATTAGTAAAATATATAATACAAATAGTATTTAATTATATTCAATGGGTTATAGAATATTTCAATTATAATAATTTTTTATTTAATTTTTTTTTCCTTCCATCAAAAAAAAATTGGAAAAATACACAAAACATTATTTTTATTTATTTTTTTTTGAAAAAAAGTTAATTCAAATTTGTGCAACCCGTCAACTAAATACAGATAATATTGGTATTATATATATTAAAATTCTACTTTAATAAATCGAGAAAAGATTATGATAGGATAATAGATTAAAAATTAAATAATAATAATAAAAAAAAGTTTATTTTTAAACAAAATTGATTATAAAAAAAATTTTTTTAATTGTTTTCTATAAACACAAGGTTACACAATTGTATCATTATTAAAATTATATAAGTTAAATTAATAATATATGAGATGATATAAAATATTAAAAAATAAACTTTAATTAAAAAAAAAAAGAAAGAAAAAGAAATTAAAAAGAAAAATCATAGTATAAATAATTATTTCAATAATTTAAATTAAAATGATAAAATTTGCCACGCTTTTTTATTTTTATTTTATACTATTTCATTTCATTATATTATATTATATTATATTATATTATATTTTGTTATAATAGTGTTGATTTTATTTTAATAAAATTTAATTATTATTTTTTTTTATAAAATATATTTCAATATATAATATTAATACATTTATAATTCAAATATAAATTTATTTTGTAGATAAATGATTTATTAATTATTATGAAATGTATGATATAATAATTAATATTTCATTATTTGATGTCCTTGTTATTTTATTTTTTATATATTTAATATTAATTTTTTATTTTTATTTATTTTTACACATACTTTTATCTTTGTTTTATTTTTATTTATATATATATATATTTTTTTTTTGTTTTGTTTGGTTTTATTTTTG
This sequence comes from Neocallimastix lanati (nom. inval.), assembly GCA_016946835.1. NCBI lineage: Eukaryota > Fungi > Neocallimastigomycota > Neocallimastigomycetes > Neocallimastigales > Neocallimastigaceae > Neocallimastix > Neocallimastix lanati (nom. inval.). The sequence continues at coordinate 618,228 of JACVTC010000007.1, forward strand.
TTAATTTAATTATTTTTTGTTTTGTATAAAAAATGGTTATAAATTATGAATTATAGTTTAAAATGTTTTTACAGAAAAAATATTTTTCATACTTTTTTTATATCTTTTTTTTTTTTTTTTTTTTTTATTGAAATGTTGAAATAGGTTATATTCCGCTGTATCAAATATTAAATGCAGCATGAATAATATGAAATAGAGTTTGTTGAAATCTTATTTTTTAATATTTTGTTCAGATTTTTTTATTATTAAATAAACTAATGAACTAATAAATAAGATGATAAATAAATAATAAATAAATAAATAAATAAATAAATAAATAAATAAATAAATAAATAATAAATAAATAAATAAATAATAAATAAATAAATAAATAAATAAGATGATAAATAAATAAATAAATAAAAAATAAATAAATAAATAAGATGATAAATAAATAAATAAATAAAAAATAAATAAATAAATAAGATGATAAATAAATAAATAAATAAAAAATAAATAAATAAATAAGATGATAAATAAATAAATAAATAATAAATAAATAAATAAGCAAATAAATACTATTTTTTTAAGGAGTAAGAAAATTGTGTTTTTTTTTTTTTTTTTTTATAAAACCGTAAAACTATAAAAAATATATCTTTACATTTTGAATTCTTTATTTATAATAAAAAATTATTTAATTATTTATATAAATCATTTATTTTATAATATATTATTTGTTTTATAATTTTTATTTTTAATTTTATTGTTAATTTTATTTTTAGATATTAGCTTTAAAATTAATAATATTAAATATTAAATACTTAAATAAATAAACATTATAAAGGTTAAACTATTTGTTTCTTGATTTAATAAATTATATTTATATTTATAAATTTATCAAAGTTAAAGTAGAATAGTGTTATTAGTCGAAAGGAAATTAATTTTATTTTATTTTATTTTTTATATTAAAATGCTTTTAATAATTGATTATCATTTTTTTTTTAATTATTCTTTTACGTAAATATATTTAAAACATTTTAAGGAAATGCTTTACCTTTAAATAAGTTTTTAATATATATATATTATTATAACTAAAATTAGACACACACACACACAAAAAAAGATCATAATCTTTAAAAAAAAGCAAAAAACAAAAAACAAAAAATATCCAACATTCAAAATAAAAAAAAAAAAAAAGAATCAATATATGGTAAAAAAATGAAATATAAAATTAAAGCTTAGCAAAATTTAATCTACATATATATATATTTTTTATTAATTATAGTATTATTATTTTTTTTTAATCTATTTAGATTTATCTGCTTTTACCTCAAATAATACCAAAAAAAAAAAAAAAAAAAAAAAAAGCATTCATAAAAATAACCATCGTGCCATATATTGTTTGATAATTATAATTAATAAGAAATATATATATTAACTTTATATCATTATTCCTTAATCAATAGATTGAATTATGTATATATATTCATTTACAGATAATGTGATAAAATATAAAAAATATAATACTATTAATGTATATTATATTTATATGCATAGATTATATTATAAATATATGTGTATAGATTAAATTATAGATATATTTATGTAAGTTTTCGCAATATTTATTTTGTTATTATTTATCTATTAAATTAGTTAATTGTTTATTTATTTTACTTAATAGTAGACAAATTACTATCATATTTTATTTAATTTTATTATATTGGCTATATATGATATATATATAATAGTTTTTTTTATTAATTTTAATTTACATACAAATATATACATATATAAATATCTATATATATTTTTTAATTATATAAATTTTAGTTATTTAGTCTTTTATTTATTTCTTTTTTTATTGTTAATCATTTTATTTCAAATGTATTTAAATGCATCATTTTATTTATTTATTTATATATGGAAAATCGTTAGATTTGTTTTATAAAAAAAAAAAACCTTATATAGATTATATAGATTATTTATAGATTATAACTTATATAGCATATTACAATAAATTATAATATACATAAAGTTCATTTCAGTACTTAAATTAAAAAAAATGATAAACGGAAAATCAAAAATACAATTTAATATAAACTTTAATCATTTAATCAATTCTTATTATTTATATGTAAACCTTATTTATATTATATTATATTTTATATTATAGTTTATATAATAATTTTATTTCGTTAGAAATAAAGGATGTTCCAAAATAAAATTAGATAAAATAAAAAAAATGAAAAATAAAAAAAAATCTTTTTTTTTTTTTTTTTTAAACTAAAAATAACTATTAATTAAGGTTTTATATATATTAATAATATAACTGTATATTAATTAAGAAACCAAAATATTAATTAAAATAATATTATTTTATATTACGGTATATTGTACAAAGAATAAATAAATTATGTCTTATTTTCTTTTTTTATATTTATTAAAAACTATTATTGTAATATTAAACAATATAATGAAATAAATATGAAATAAAATTAAAATTTTTTTTTCTTTTTTTTTTTTTTCTTATTTTCTTATATATTTATATTTTTATTTTTTAGAATTTATAATATATACTTATAGTGAATAGTGAATATATTATAAATAATATATTCACTATATATTAAATAAAATAAAAAAATATATATTTTTTATAATAATGATTTATTTAATTTTTATTTTATTTATTTATTTCTATATTTGTTTTTTATTATTTATTTATTTCTGTATTTATTTATTTTAACTTCATTTTATTTGTTTATTGTTTGTTTTGTTTTTTATTATTTATTTTTTTTTTTAATTTTTTTTATATTAATTATAAATACTTAAAAAATATATATTTTTTTTTGATATGATTATAAAAAGAAAAAGAACTTTTTTACTTCATTAATATTCTGTTGTTATTCCTATTTAAAATATAGAATATTTATTAAATTATATAATAAATTATTATTGTAATTAAATAATAATAAAAATTTTTTTATAATGTTAAATTCCTGGAAAAACTGATGCAATTTTTTAGCTTTAGTTCTAAAAAAAAAACATCTTTTTTCTTAAATATTATATTTTTTATTTTTTATTTATATTCTTTTTTTTTTTTTTTTTTTTTTTTTCATTTGATATTTCTTATTAATTTATTTATTAATTTATTTATTAATTTAATTTATTTTAATTTAACTTTATTTTATAGTATTTTATTTTATTATTTTTTTTTTTAAAAAAAATTAAATAGATTAAATAGAAATACATATATAGTTTAACATTTTTTTTCTTATAAAATATAATATATTAAACATTTTGAGTTTATTTTGTATCAATATATATAAAAACTCAAAAGTTTTGTTAAACTTTAAGAAATTTTTTTTTCTTATTTCTTTAATATTTATACATCAATTTATTTCATAAATAATTACATTTGATTTATATTACTGTTATTGTATATTTTTTCTTACTTTTTAAAAGAAAAAAGATAAAAAAAAAAAAGAAATAAATTGATTTAATTAATTAAAAAAAAATAATATTGATAATATAAAATTTTATCAATTTTGAAAACAAGAAATAGTAATTTTTTTTTTTTATTTTTATTTTTTTTGTCATTAATTAATAATAAAATAATTTTTGAAAAAGAAATAAATAATAAAAAAAAGTAAAAAAAAAAATAGAAATAAAAACAATAAAAGTATAAAATATAATTTAAATATACGAATTAATATAAAATGGCATAGTCAATAATGTTATAATATATTATAAAATAAGTATATTTTTTAATTATATAAATAAAACTAAAAAAAAAAAAAAATAAAAATACAAAAAATAATATCAAAATAAAATAAAATAAAAAAAAAAAAAATAACAGTAATAAAATAAAAAAAAAATTCAACAAAAATAGAAATATAAGTAATAATAATAATAAAAAAAAAGTTTATACAACAACATAATATTTTTAATTTAATAATTTTAAAAGTAAATATTATAATCATAAATAAATAATAAATCAAATTAATTTTTTTTATATTTTTTATAAAAAATATACAAGATTTTTTTTTTTATAAAATATTTCAATAGAAAAACTATATTTATTTTAATGTTTCATCTTTCATAGTTTTGATAACCAATTATATTTTGAATTATAAAAAATATTCAACAGTATAAAATTTTAAAATAAAACTATGAAAGAAATTATAGAGTTAATTTTATAGAGTTAATTTTATAGAGTTAAAAAAAAAAAAAAAAATTGAATATAATTTATTTAAACATTTATTAAACAAAGCAAAAAATAAATATTTTTTTCCTTATTTTTTTTTTTAAATAAAGAAAAAATAAGATAAAATCAAAACCATTTTTTTTTAAAAAAGTAAGTTATTAATTATATTATGATTAAATATTATTAAAGTAAAATTTTAAATAAAGAAATATAAAAATATTAAATTATTATTAATAAAATAATTATATAATTGTATTTTTATATATTATAATTTATTAATAAAATAATTATATAATTTTATTTTTATATATTATAATTTATACATATACTTCATTTGTACTATAAAGAAAATTTTAAATTATTCAATTATAAAATAGTTATGCAATAAAATTTGTTATTTTAAGAAATTATTAAAATATTTATATAAATGGAAAGCAAAAAATATGTTAAAGGTGTAAAAGGTAATGAAAAAGAATATAAAGATTTATTTAAAACTTTATTAAAGAATATTTTATAATAAAAATTTTTTTAATAAAATATTTTTTAATAAAATATTATTTTAATATATTTAAAAATTTAAAAATATTTTTTCTTTTATAGAAATTATTAAAGCACCAACTCCAGAAAGAAAACAATCATTAAATACATTAAAAAATATAAATGAACCTAGTAAGTGTAAACTTTTAATATTAATAGTTTAAATAGTATGACGAAATACTATTATTTATGAAATTTTTTTTATTAATATTAGTATTAATTATTAATATAAAAATTGAAATTATTAATAATAAATAATATATATATATATTTAAAAAAATTCTATTATTATAAACTATTATATAAAATATCTTATTAACTAAAATATTTTTACCTATTAATTTATCTTTATTTATTTATATTAATAATTTAACAATTAAAGTTGTTAAACGTTCTGTTCATTATTCCGATGTTATATCACCAAAAGAAAAATCATATAATCGAACTAGTTTTCAAAATGAAAATGGATCAAAGGAAATTACTTATTCATCATCTATTACCAGAGTTAATTCAACAATAAGTCCTTCTTTAATGAATACAATAAATAATTCTGGATCAATTACTAAAGTTAATTCAAATATAGAGGGTCCATTATTAGAAAGTATTAATCATAATTCAAATGAAATTAGCTCAATATTGAATTCTGGTAATTCCAATAATATGATTTCTTCGGTAAATTTGATTGAAGAAAATAGTTTAAGCTTAGAAAATATTTCTTCTATCATAACTCCTATTACACAAATTACCCCAATTACTCCGGTAACCTATAATTCACCTTATTCATCAACCTTTATCAATGGTTATAATGCATCTAATACTACTAATATCACTTCCCCATTAAATAATATGGATATCACTAATACCCAAGTAGTAGATTATAATATTACTACTAATAATATTTACCAAAAAAGTTACCGTGATGCTAATAATGAAAAAGATTCAGAACTTAGTGCCTATTTTGATAATATAAGTTTTACTAATAAATTGGATGATGCTGTTGGATTATCTCATGCGGTTTTTGGAGATATTGCAAGTACTCATAATTTACCCCAATTTTCTAAAAATTATCAATCTAATAGAACAAGTAATATCACTAATGATTCTCTCTATAAAGGTTTACTTTTGGGTAATTATAAAAGTGAAACGGAAGCTATTGCTGAAGAAGTCAGTTTAACCGATTCTGAAAAAGTTAATTTACAATCTACTTTTAAGGAATTAGAAGATTACCAAAAAAGTAGATTAGAACGTCAATCTCAGAAAAAAATGGAATCTAAATCATCCCTTGATGATCTTTTAAAAACTGATTTTAATAAATTTATTATTGGAAAGGATCATAATGATAATGATAATAAAGAAAATACCGTTTCTGAAATATTGTCTCTTAACGAAGGGAAAGAAAGTTCAATAACTGATACTAAAATGGAATTTCCTATTCGTTCTGGAACTATCACAGAAAAAGATCATCGAATCTTAAATAAAGAAATGGATAATTCTTCAAGATCTACAATAAAAAAGAATGATGAAAATTATAAAAATAATAGAGATGATGAAAATGAAAATGAAAATGAAAATAAAAATGGAAATGGAAACAGTGATGAAGATAGAGATACAATTATTAATAATAGAAACAATAAAGAAGATAAAGTTGATAGAGACCTTTTGGAATTAATTAAGGATGAATTATTATTAAAAGTTAGTTTTACTAATACCAGTGAAAGTCCTTCCTCAACCTTTATTACTGGTCTTTCTACACCTAATGCCACTTTACGAGACAATAATTCAAATTTAAATTTAAATTCAAATTCAAACTTAAATGGAGGAAATCATCTATTATTAAAAAATTCACTATCTTCTAATTTAACAGGTATTTCCAATGCCCAAACTATTCAACAATCTATACCTACTTTTAATTCAGGAGTGACTGCATATACTAAAAGTCCATTTATTCTCTCCGGATTGTCTACTCCTCCTGCGAAACCAAAATTACATACCCCTTCTATGCCTTCATTACAACCACTACAACCATTACCTGTTCATCGTTTTGATTTAGGTCCAACTCATCTTCAAGAATTTCAACAAGAAAGTTTTTCACTTTCTACTCAACTCGGTTCAAATTCTATTTCTACTTCCTTTGGATTAACTCAAGTAACTAATGATTCTCTACCTGCAGTTATGCCTTTTACAAGTTTTGGTGTTGAAAGTAAGGATTCTGAATTAAAGGGTTCCATAAATATTGCAAATAGTGGAGCTGTAACCTTAGGTAGTACTTTAAAAGAAGAATTGAAAAAAGCAGAAGGTGCTAATGGTGCAGGTAGAGGTACGGGAACAGGAACTAGTAGTGGAAATGGAAATGGAAATGTTGGAGCTGAAGTTGATCCTTTTCAAACTTTTGGAGATGGCCGTAAGGTACTTCGTCCAGATGAAAATGAGGGTTATAGAGGTCAAATGATTTTAACAGAGATTAAAGATGAATTAAATTTTAATAGTTTTAATTCTAGTTTTAGTAGTGCAGTTGAAATGAAATCAAATTCATTAAATATAGAACAAGGTAAGATGAAGGAAAATAAGAAGGAAAATGAGAAAAAGAAAAAAGATAGGATAAAGGAAAAGGAAAAAGAAGAAGAAAAAAAGAAAAAGAAAAAGAATGAAGAAAAGAAAAAAAAGAAGGAAGAATTGAAAAAGAAAAAGGAAGAGGAAAAGAAAAGAAAAAAGGAAGAAGAAAAACATTTACAAGAAGAAAAGAAGAGAAAAAAGGAAGAAGAAAAAGAAAAGAAAAAGAGAAAACATACCAAGGAAATAAAAGATGAACATCAAACTTTGAATGAGAAAATTAGTAAAGTAAGTCTTTCAAATAAAGATAAAAATAGGAAGGGAGATAGTGAGAGTCCCTTTTCATTGAAAGAATTATTAACTTCTGATGATCAAAGAAATAATATTTTACCTATACCATTAGTGGATAGACCTTCTTCGGTCGTAAAGGTTACGGATAGCTCTATCTTAAGTAAATCCGATAGTAATGTTAATAAATATGCCTTTTTAGAAGATTATATAACAAATTTAAATGTTACTACTAAAAATTCAAGTCCAGTTATTGTTAATCCTCCTCATTCACCAGCTTCTACTCATTCTAAGGGGAAAGGTGATGTAGTTAAGATTGTAAATAAACGTAAAAGTTTATTGGCTTCACTTCCTTCTCCTGGTCAACAAACTAAAGAGTTTAATTTCTCAGTTTCTCCAGGAAAACGTTATAATATTAAGCATGCTAGTATTTTACCTATGGATATTATGGATGGTGATATTGATATGTCAAACCCAGAAGCTACTCCACGTCGTTTCAGTTCCATATCTATAAGAACTCGCCCAATAAAGAAAAATAGTGAAGAAGATATTCCTGTTCGTTTGAGTTCTGTTTCACCAAGGACTCGTCCTATTAGTAGAACTTCTACCTCTTTACGTTTTTCTATTAATTCATTGATGTCAAATTTCAATCTTCCAACTTCACTTTCATTAGTGGAAGGTGGCATATTAGCTCCTGATTCTCCTTCATTAGCTAAAGAAAAACGTTGTTCTGTTACTACCAAAGTTAGTATAGAATCAAATTCATTACATTCAAAATCTTCATTTACTAATTCTTATCGTTCCTTTTCGAATGAACTTGATCAAAATATTCAAAAGAATAAGAGATATAGTCAAAATCATCAAGGTCAAGGTCAAGGTCAAAACCAAGATCAAGAACAAGGTCAAAGTCAGGGTACTCAAAGTCATGCTACTCAAAGTTATGGTTATAATCATAATCATAATCATAATCATAATCATCATTCAAATCAAAAGCAATTAGGTCATAAACTTAGTTCCAATGGTTCACGATCTCCTATTATTGGTATTAGAATGAAATCAAGTAATCATACGATGAGTACATCTTCTCATAAACATAGAAAAGAAATTGATTTAAAATCCATTGAATCTTATGAATCTTTTTCTTCAGAACTTAATGAAAGTTTAAAACGTCGTAAACGTCATTCAAGACAACCTGGTCATCCTTCATCAAATAATAAAGAAACTCTTGCTAGTGAAGGTAGAGCTTCATCTTATTCCTCTTCCTCTTCTCCTCATATTAAAACACCACAGGAATCTAACTCTCCTTTCTATGGAAATATTAATGCTATTAATAGTATTAATGATCTCTTATACATTAAGGAATATAATTTAGAGAAAAATAAGATAAATACTGGCGATAAAAAAGTCAATCGATTCTCTAGTAGTTCCTATAATCTTAATTTTCCATCTCATCGTAAATATGGGGAAAATCGTATATCCTATTATTCTGTTCGTCCAGCAAATAGAAATTCAATTTCTCAATTCTCTACGACAACTACCGATACCAATGAAAATAATTCTGATTTTGAAAATTTTGTAGAAACTTTAATGAATACGAAGCATCATCAAAAATTTGATCATGATTCTGATTCTGAATTGGAGGAGGATATTCTTGAAAATAAACAATTATCCTGTCATACACCTGTTCCTACTGCTAGTACTACTACAACTACAGCAACAACCTTAACTACTACTACAACTACTACTACTACTAATAATAATATCAAGGAAAAGAGAATACCTTTAATGAGATCGCCTTCACCATTAATGAGATCAACTTCTCCTTCTTTACGTAAAAGTTGTAGTAGTAAGTTTACAACTAATCCTCCTACTATAAAATCTTCAATTAATAAAAGTAATAGTACTTACAGTCCTAGTCATAGTAATAGTAAAAGAAATAGTAGTATTAAAAGCAATAATATGGTTCATTCTAATGAAGAAGATAATAAATTTTCAATTTTAGGTCAGCCAAAATTAACAGCTTCACCTGAATTAAAGGTAAATACCCATGCTCCTATACCTTTAAGAATTATTACACGTCCTATAAAAAATACTGAAAATATTCCTTCTCGTAGTCCATCCCCTTCCTCACCATTTACTCCTCGTACCACTTCTCTTGTGACTAAGGAAAATCGTGAAAAGTTAGAACTTATGGGAAAAATTACTTTAGGAATGAAAATTGCTAAAGAAAATGAATTAAAAGAATCCTCTTCTATGCCTACGCCTACTTCTCAAAATAATCAAGAAGAAGAAATGGAAGAATTATTATTAGATTTACCTGATTATAATAATGAAGAAGAAGATCAAGAAGGAAGTATCTATATTATACCTCCCAAACCTTCCATTCAGAGTAAGAATTCATCTTTATCAGAACATAGAAGAAGTCCAAGTCTCAGTAGTCAATCAAGTGTTGGTAGTCAAGGTAGTCAAGGAAGTGAGGATAGTCAAGGTACTCGTTCCAGTTGTAATAGTGCTAAACGTCAAGGTATTTATGCTAAAAAGAGAAGTAGTACTTATTCACATACTTCTAATACCTCTCATACTTCACATAACTCTCGTACTTCTCGTAGATCATATCTTTCTAAATCTAATCGTTCTTCCCCATATCAAATTTCAAAACCAAGTCAAAGACAAGATCAAAATCAAGATCAAGTTCAAGATCAAGTTCAAAGTCAAGTTCAAAATCAAGTTCAAGATCAAGTTCAAGCTCAAGTTCAAGCTCAAGTTCAAGCTCAAGTTCAAGCTCAAGCTCAAGTTCAAGCTCAAGTTCAAGCTCAAGTTCAAGCTCAAGTTCAAGCTCAAGTTCAAGATCAAGTTCAAGATCAAGTTCAAGATCAAGGTCAAGGTCAAGTTCAAGATCAAATTCAAGGTCAAAGTTTAAGTACAAATTTAAATCAAAAAAGAAATTCTATTCATAGAAATTATCTTAGTCCTGAATTGAATTTCAATCCAGAGTGGAACCTTAATATAAGATCTAATTCTAATCCAAAATTAAATATAAATACTACTACAAGTCCATCATCAAGTCAAAAGTCTACCTTTAGTTCAATGTTAAGTCCATCACAAAGCTCAGGTTTTAGTCCAAGTAGAAGTCCAATGAGTAGTGCTGGCTCTGTGAAGACACCTCGAACTAGTATTCTTAAGATGGGTACAAGTAGTACCTTTTCGGATACTAATGATTCCCATTCCTCTGGAAAACGTGTCAGTATCAGTGAAAGACCACAACTTATTGAATATCATTACAATTCTACTCGTCCTCTTTCATTAACTTTTGGTTTAAGTCCACGTGAAAAACGTTCAAGTTACATGACAGAAAATAATTTATATCCAAGGATAAATTCGGAAAGTTTACCAAGACCCCAAAAGATGGAATATAATAGTTGTAGTACGACTACCACTACTAGTAGTACAAATTTCAATAATGATTTAGGTAATCCAAAGTTAATGGATTATTCAATTAAAACTGGTAGTTGTAGTTATGGTTATGGTAATGGAAATGGTAGTAGTGCTAGTTCCAAAAGAAATAGTTTAGCAAATAGTTTAAATCATCCTCGTATGGTTGAATATACTCATAAACATAGTGGTTTGAGTACTGCTACTGTTACTTCTAGTAATAGTGGTTTAAGTCCTTCAAAAATGATGGATAATCGTAGCAGTATCTTGAGTAATAGTAATAGTGGAATGAGTAGTATCAATCGTCCCATAAAGATTGAATATTTAAAGAAAAATAATAATAACGGTAACATGAACAATAACAATAATTATAATAATAGTAGTAATAGTGGATATACTGCAAGTTCATCGGCTTTAACTCGTTCTAAATCTAATCATGAAAATTCGGATACTAGAGTTAAACGTTTCTATCATACCGGAAAGGAATCTACTTCCTCTTCTCCAACAAAGGATGTTAAGGGTTTTAGTACTCTCGAAAGAATTAAAGAATATGAAATCTTTGATAACAGCGCTGATGATAGTTACCTTCTTCAATGTAGTCTTACTTCCACTTCTATTGATCGTCTTAATTTTTCTTTCTCTAGAGATAATATAAATCAAAGCTTTAGTTTCTCCAGTTTATCCGGCGTGGCTGATTATCCAAGATCAAGTAATATTAAGGCTATGATCGAAAAATCTAAATCCATTTATCCAAAGGATACGGCTAATTCATTCACTACAACTATTACTACTAGTAGTGTAGTCCCTCCAAGTGGTATAATAATTGGTCCTGATGATTTAAAGGAACGTAAAATCTTTTCTCTTTCTGGAAATAGTAGTGGTTATTCCTCTTCTCATTCCTCTTTATCTCGTTTTAATCAAACTATTTCTTTTGCTTCCCTTTCTTCCATTCCTGATTCTGCAATCAACCGTAATGTTAAACATGTCTCTTGTATTAATTTAGGTATTGCTTCTTCAAGTCTCTATTCCACTACTAATACCAATACCAATACCAATTCGAATTGGAATTCCAATTTGAATTCCAGTTTAAGTTCAAATTCTCCTACTAATTCAAATGTTAATCATAATTTTAATATTAATTCAAATACTTCCTCTTCATCTTTGGTTGCTAGTCGTAATCATCAACATACCCTTTCTACTCATGTTTTCATTAGTGATTTCGATTCAATTACAAGTATGAGTTCAGGATTTAAGGATCATATTAAGAATGTTATGAGTCCAGTGACCACTGCCTCCCTTCCACCTACTATTGCTAATACTACTATTTCTTTATCTGATTTTAATCAAGTCTCTTCTCTTAAGAATTCAGATGATAGTTTAATAGATAATAAGGGTGAAGATGAAGTTGAAGAAGATAACTTTAATATGTCTTCTTCTTCTTCTTCTATTATGAAACCTTATATTCCAGGTTTTGATAATGATAAAAAGAATTTATCGTTGTCTTCTTCTTTAATTTCTTCTTCTATATTTAATTTTATTAACAAAGAAACTTTGGATAATCAACGTCTTTTCCTTCAGAATAAAAGAGTTAATATTGATGACATAATTTCTAATAGTAATAATAATAATAGTAATAATAATAATAATAGTAGTAATAGTAATAGTAATAGTAATAATACTGCAAGTTCTAATGCTTTAAATAGTAGTGATAATTTACCTCCACTTAATATTGCTCGTTCCAGTAAAATTAATAATTTTAGAAAGAGTGATATCTTTAATATAAATAAAACTAATCCTAATAAAAATAAGTACCTCTCTAATGCCACTTCCAATGGATATATTAATTATCTTTCTGAAGGCGATAATTCTTTCCAAAACTATTCTCTTCTTTCTAATTATACTACAGAAGATGATTTAATTAATGAAAATAGTCAAACAAGTACTCAAGCTGCAGAAGTTAATCCTTCTAATCTTGATAGCTCTTATGGTTCCTTAACTACCTCTCCTCCTCCTCCTCATCTCCTTGATACCCATAAGAATATGGCAATAACAAATTCTAGTAGTACTAGTATTCTTATTCATGATTCAAATCTCAATGATAGTACTGTTAAAAAGATTACCTTTGATGATAGTTGTGATCTTGCCAGTGCCGCAAGTAATAAGGCTATTAAATTCCAATCTACTACGGAATCATTACCTTCATTATTAGATTCTAAAGAAGATCCAAGTGAAGTAGTTAAACCACCACGTGTTAAGGAATTAGCTCGTCAACGTATGAGTATGTTTAATGAAATTAATTCCATTTTAGATCAACTTTGTATTTCAAATATTGATTATGATATTGATCAACGTGCTCTTCCTTCCATTAAATTTACTGAAATTAATAATTTCACTCATCCTTTAGGTATCAGTAATAATAATAATAATAGTGCTAGTATATTTAATGGATCTTCTTCCTCGTCGGCTGAAAATCTATATCCATCTTTTGTTTTACCATCTTTTGAAAAATCAGAGGAATCCTTTTCTCTTTATCAATTTATAACAACGCATCATCCTCAAATGATTAATTTATCTGATTCTGAAAGTGAAGGAGAAGAAGAAGAAGAAGATAAAGAAGAAAAAGAAAAAGAAAAAGATAAAGATAATGAAAAGAAGATGAATGATCATTATTCCAAAAATAACAACAACAATCATAATAATAATATTAATCCAATGAATATTAATGAATTAAGTCCTATAGAGAATGAATTAAGTCCAATAGAGAAATCTTTAAATGTAAATATAATTCCAGATTCAATTAAACCAAATAATGAAAATATTGAAACTGAAAAAGTTGTTAAACATAAAAAGAGTCGTGGTTTAATCTCTTTTGGTAAAAGCTTAAAAAAGATTAAACATATGTTTACCGGTTCCAATACTAGTAATAATAAAAAGAAAAAGGTCCCTGTAACCGTGAAGAGTACTTCAATTTATATGGATGATGAAGGTCGTGGTGTGGAATATTCTATTGAAAAAATTGTTCTCCATGATGAAAATGAACAATAAATGATTATAATATATATATATATAAATTAAACGGTAGTAATGAATAGTAAAAATAACAACATTCCCATAATTTAAATATATGTAATAGTTATATATAAATATTTAAATAAATTTAATTTTTTTTTTTTTATTTTATTTTTAATTATTAGTTATGTTATATATATATATATAAAATGACATTTCTAATAAAATTAAAAATAAATATTAAATTTTAATTACAATAATTATTAATCATAATTATATTCATAATTATTAATAATAACAAATAATAATAACAAATAACTAATAATAATAACATTAATATATAAATGAATAATTTAAACAATATTTTTTATAATATGAAAATATAAAAAAAATAATCATAAATTAATAAAACAAAACAAAATGAAAAAACAAAAAACTAAAAAAGCAAAACTAAAAAAAAAAAAAAAAAAAAAAAATCAATAAGAAACATTAACAAGAAAAGAAAGTAATTACACAATAGTAATTATACCAATAATTAAAACAAAAAATAAACAACAACAAAAAATTTATAATTATATATAAAAGGAAATAGTTTTAAATATTAGAAAGAAATTATATATCCTTTCTACGTTTAGCTATATTCCATTTATAATTACATCTCTATATATAATTATAAAATATTATTAAAAAAAAAAAAAAAAAGTTTATATATATACATATATAATTTACTTACTATCCCAATCATACCTTTAAATATTATAAATATATATTAATAATTCTATCTTTTTTTTTTTTTTTTTTTTTTATTATTATTATTATTTTTTTCATTTATTTTTTTTAATTTACCTATAAATTAATTTAATATTTTTTTTTATTTATTAAAAAGAAAATTAAATAATTTTAGAGTATTTAAAAAGAAAGAAGAAAAAAAAAAAAAAAAAAAAAGAAAGAAAGAAAGAAAATTTTATTAATTATAATTATAATTTATATAATTTATATGTATATATATAAAATAAGTGTTGATTTTTCTTTTTTAAGAAATAAATCAACCATTAAAAATATTAATATACATAATACTAATAATACAATAATGTATATTATATTAATAATAATAATAAGAAAAAAAAAAAAAAAAAAAGGAAATTATGATGAAAATTTAATTTATAATTTAATATGGAAAAAAAAAAAGAAAGAAATTGTAAATAAAAATAATATAATAGAATTTTTTTTTTTTTTTTTTTTTTGTAATATTAAATTTTCATTATTTTTTATTAAAAAATTATTTCTTAGTTTTTTTTATTCCTTTTTTTTTTTTTTTTTTTTTTTTTTTTTTCTTTTTCTTTATTTGTTTTCATAATTATTTTAAAATAAATAAATAAAATAAGAAAAAATTATAGTTTATAAATAAGATAAAATAATAATAATATTAATAATAAATAGAATAGAAGAAAATTAAAACCATAAATATATAAAAATGTTTTTCAAAACATAATTTATAAAAAAATATATATTATATATAAATATATATTTAATAATAAATAATTTTTTTATCCTTTTAAAAAAGAAAATAATATTAATATTACAATTAAAATTGAATGTAAAGTAATAATATTATTAAATAATCTTTTTTTTTTTTTTTTTTTAATATGGATAAAAAATATTTTATTATTATAAATTATGGTTAATTCTGAATGAATTATTAAAATATTAATAATAATTTAACATATTATTTAACTTTTAAAAAAAAAAAAAAAAAAAAAAATAAGGAAAAACATTTGAATATATTTAATTTTTTTTTAAATTAAAAATAAAAATAAATAATGATATTTTTAAAAAAAAAAATATTTTAAATTTTTTTTTTTTTTAAATAATTATAAATAATTGATAATCCCCTCCCCTCCTTTTTTTAATAATAATAATATAAAAATAATTTTTATTTTTTTGTTATTCTTCTTAGTAAGATTTTTTAATTTAAAAAAAAAAAAAAAAAAAAAAAAATTATTTTTTTTCCCTTTTCAATAATTTTATTTTTTCGTTTTTTTTTTTTTTTTTTTTTTATTACTATTTTACTATTAATATTTATTATGTTTTCTTTAAGAATGAAATTAATTTAAGATAAAAAAAAAAAAAAAAAGAAATAATAATAATTTTTAATAATAATACAAATTATTATCAGAGTAATTTAAGGTTATATTGTATTAAGTTTAATAAATAAATAAATAAATAAATAAATAAATAAATAAATAAATAAATAAAAAAAAAAAAAAAAAAGTGTTATCTATAGGAAAAAGAATATATATATATATATTTATGATGAATTTTTTTTTTTTTTTTTTTTTTTTTTTTTTTTGGTTTTGGTATTTTTTTGTTCTTTATTATTATAAAAAATATTGAACTATTGATAGATATAGTATGAATAATCCATATATATATCTCATTACAATACGCTTAAGGCTGATGAAATGGTAGAAAAATTTATCAATACAGCAAATAATATCGGGAAAGATATTAAGACTTTCATTCCAACAAATTTAAAAGGCTCTGCTTTTCATTGTCCTTATTACATTAAAAAACTGTCTCATGAAAAACGCATTGCATTTCAAAATATTATAGCTTTACTTTAACTGTGAAAATGTTGATAATTGCCTTGAACAATTTAATAAATATGAATGAAAAACTTTGCAAATTAATCAAGAAACCAAAGAGTAAATTTCGTTCTGATAGATATAAAGCTAATATAGTAAAAAATCGGTAATTATTTTTGGAATAAAGATTTCAAAAATGGTTGGAGATGTTTTTTTTTAAAAAAAAAAAAAAAAAAAAAATGGCTAAACCATCTTATTCATCCACCTCACTTACTTACATGAAATCTAAATTTAGTCAAAATATTATCTCTCCTACTAAGCAATTAGATAGATGGGTTGAATATTATAAAGAATCTAGTTTTTGGCTCCTCAGGTCACAGCCTTAATCGTAACTACTGGAATCATGTTCTACGGAATATTAATACAATTCATAACTAGCACAATACCTATCATAAGTAGTTCGTTTTGACCTATTATTTGATAGGTATTCCAAAAATACCAAACTTAACCAAGAGCGTCGATGTCGTACTGATAAGGCATAATAATAGTACAGGATCATCATCTATTTCTACGAAGGGTGAATCTCGCCTTTAGTAGTTCATTAAATGATGAATCCGGGGAGAGTCAAGTGGACACTACACTATCCTATTTTATAAATATTACTTCTAGGTTTTATTTTATTTTTTTTTTTTTTTTTTTTTTTTTTTTTTTTTTTTTTTTGTTAGGAAGGGAAAATTCCCGTATAGTAGTACAACTTGCTGAAATACATAGTATTTTTGAGCTTTTTTATTTTTTTTTTCTTTTTAATTTTTATTTTTATTGTTAATTTATAATGTACTTTTCACCTTCATGCATTTTTTTTTATAATAAGATTGATAATTTTATGGAAGTGTATTCTCTTCCCTGTCTAAAAAAAAAAAATACATATATATATATCAAATATATATATCAATAAAGGATTTTTAATTAAATAATAAATAATAAATAATAAATAGTGAATAATAAATAAAAAATAATAAATAAATAAATAAATAAATAATAAAAAATAATAAATAAATAAATAAATAAATAATAAAAAATAATAAATAATACATAGTAAATAATAAATAATAAATAATATATAAAAAATAATAAATAAATAAATAAATAATAAAAAATAAATAAATAATAAAAAATAAATAAATAATTGAATAATAAATAATTAAATAATTAAATAATAAATAATATATAATAAATAATTGAATAATAAATAATATAAAACTATTTTATAGATTATTTAAAAATTAATAATAACCCTATTAATAATTATTAATAATAATATAAAGTACAATTTACCTTTAATTATAAAATTCTTTATTGATTAAAATATTATAGTTTTTGTTAATTACTCTTATTATAAATAATATAATCAAAGTTATATGTAATTATATTTACATGTAAAAAAAAAAAAAAAAACTTTAAAAAAAACTGTATTAATAATTCTTTTTTGAAAAGAATTTTCAAATTTTTCCAAATTAATTTTTATATGTAATTGTTTAAAAATAATAATTTTTTTAATTAAAAGAAATAAAATTTTTTTTTATTTTCAAATTCTATATATATTTCTATATAATTTCTATATAATTTTAATTATTTAATATTATTCTTTTAATGAAAAGAATTAATAAAATTTAATTAAAAATAATATACTAATAATATACTAGTATAATTAATTAATATATTATATAAATAATTTATATTTTATTTACTATTTTTTTTTTTTTTTATTCTTATTATTTCCATTTTCATTTATAAGGATACTTTTTTCCCCCTTTCTTTTCTTTCTTTTTTTTTTTTTTTTTTTTTTTTTTTTTTTAAAAAAAGTAAATTATATATATATATTTTATTTAATTTCAATTAGTGATTTTAAATTATAAATAGTATTATTATTAAATAAAACTTTATATTATACTATATAAATTAATAATAATATCAAAAGATAAAAAATATAAACATAGGAATTTTTTATATATAAAAAGAAAAACATTTAAAATTAAAAATAATTTTATACGTGAAAAAAGAAAGTTCATTATATATTTTAAAGACCAAATTAAATTAAATTAAATTTTTATTTTTTTTATTACTTTTTTTTTTATTCAAAAATTATATATATATGTGAATTACATAAATATAACTATACAAAAAACATTTTATAATTCCATTTTATTAATAAGGTTGAAATTCTATTTTTTTTTTTTTTTTTTTTTTTTTTTTTTTTTTTTTTTCATTAATTGTTAAAATAAAGAAAAAGTATAAAACTATTATTTTATCAAAAACAGTTATTTCAATTATTATATATATAAAATAAATAAGAGAAATATATATATATATATATATATATATAAATATTTAAAATAAATATTTTTTAATTATTTTGTAATGAATTCTTCTTTTATAAATTAAAGTTTTTACTCTAATGATTTTTTATCAATTAAAAATAGAACTTTTTAATTCAAAGAATCAACCAATTCAATATATACCAAATAATATTTTTGAATCTATTTCTAACGTGGATAAACGTATTATAACAAAAAATAAAAAAAGCGATAATAGCAATAATATTATTATTAAACAAAAGGAATTTTTATCATCTGAAAACCAAAATATAGATTTTAGACTTGGCCCTATAAATATTGAATGGATAGACATGGAAAACAAAATTATTGATGAAAATAATAAAGAAAATTTAACTAATAATATTGACGTTGGACATAATAATACAATAAAAAATAATGGACAAGACAATTCTTCTACGCCATTAAAAAATAATGAAAATAATAGTAATTCATTAAGTAATGAACATTTATTATCCAATGAAAATTTAAATACCTTAAATAATAATAATTATAATAATAGCAATTATAATACTACTACAACAACAACAACTACTATTAATAATAACGATATAAATAATAATCATAATCATAATAATAATAACAATGAAAATACACCTGTAAATAATAATTTGTTATATTCTCAGTCTCAAACACAAACACAAACTTATAATTATAAAAATAACCAAAATAATGATAATAATAATAATAATAACAACAATACTATTTCTAAAAATAAAATAAATAATAATCCTTTATTAAAAAATTCTTCTTTACCTAATAATAATGCTTATGAATTAGAAAGACAACAATATATAAAAATTAATGAGAAAAGAATTAAAAAACATGGATTTATACCCGTATCTGGAGGATTTATACCCTATTCTTCTATCAATACTAACTTTGAAATAGGAATTCTTCACCTCTATAGAGGCATAACAAATAATAATTCAAGGAATGACAATTCATCATCATCTATGGATAACTATTTCATTGAAGATAACGAAAATTCCCCAGATTCTGCAAACTCTTCAAATCAACCTTCTCTTAATAAAGATTTAGAATTATCTTCATCTAATTTATCTACTAATGAAGATACTATTAAGAAATGTAAAATTGTATGTGTATTAGCTGTTCCATCTTATATGAGCACTATCGACTTTTTAAATTTTGTTGGTCCTATTCGTAAATATGTTTCTCATTTTAGAATCATTAATGATACTCTTCCAAATCGTTTTATGGTATTAATGATGTTTAGAAAGGCAAAACATGCTTATGATTTTGTTAGTCATTATAATGGAATTCAATTTAATTCCTTAGAACCGGAAACTTGTCATGCCGTATTTATTGAAAAAATTGAATTCCAAGCTAAAGATTTACCATCTCATTTAATTCTCTTTCCAGATAATCCTATTGCTATTGAAGATTTGAAAAAAATGGAAGAGGAAAGAGGGAAACAAAAACAGGAACAACCATCAAAAAATACAGAGGATGGAAATAAAAATGAAAATGGAAATGAAAATGGAAATGAAAATGGAAATATAATTGAACCATTAGAATCAGAAACATTAAATGTTTCAGAAACAAATGGTTCTGCTACTTCTTCAAAAGATATTACCTCTAAAAAGGAATCCATAAATTCTAATAGTGATTCTAAAAATAAAGGAATTATTATTAGTACAACATCAAATCAAAATATTCTTTCAAAAACTAATCAAGCCGAATTACCAATTTGTCCAGTTTGTTTAGAGCGGATGGATTCATCAGTGACAGGCTTATTAACTATTCTTTGTCAACATACTTTCCATTGTCATTGTCTTAGTAAATGGAGAGGTAGTACCTGTCCTGTATGCCGTTATAGTCAAAAATCCTTTTTAGGAAATGATCAACAAAATGAATGTTCCTCTTGTCAATCCACAGAAAATCTTTGGATTTGTTTAATTTGTGGTAATATTGGCTGTGGAAGATATCAACAAGCTCATGCCTACCAACATTTTATAGAAACGAATCATTTATATTCATTGGAAATTGAAACTCAACGTGTTTGGGATTATGCTGGTGATGGCTATGTTCACCGTTTAATTCAAAATAAAGTCGATGGAAAATTGGTAGAGTTACCAAGTCCTGGTCCGGTTAACGAAGATGGACAGCCAAGCTTATTACTTCAACAACAACAGCAACAACAACAAAATCAACAACAATTAGCTAGTAATATGCTCACACAAATTAATAATGATAAAATAAATTTCTTAAATACCGAATATAATGATCTTCTCACCACTCAATTAGAATCACAGAAATTTTATTTTGAAAATCAAATGGAGGATATGAAGAAGGTATTTAATGTTCAAATTCAAAATTTGAATGAATATTATGAAAATATTAATATGGAAAAATCTAAAGAAATTAATGAATTGAATGAAAAATTAAAACAGGAATCCAATCAAAATCAAAATTTAGAAAAAGAAAAGAATCAATACTATACCCTAATGAATGATCTATTGAAGGAAAAAAAGACCATGGAGAAAAAAATTGAACGTAATGAAAATTTAGAAAAAGAATATCAGGAAGAAAAACTTCTAACTAAAGTATTATTAGAAAATCAAAATAAATTAAAAAATTTAGTAGATGAAAAGGATAAAGAAATTAATGATCTGAGGGAACAAGTAAGAGATTTAATGTTTTATTTAGATGCAAAATCAAAAGTAGAAAATTGTGAAATAAAGGATGAAATACAAAATGGAACTATTATATTATCAGAGGAAGCTTCATCTTCTAATGGAAAGAAAAAGAAGAAACCAAAGAATAAAAAGAAGAAATAAACAGAAAATAAAAAATAAAAAATAAAAAATAAAAAGTAAAAAATTAAAAATAAAAAAATAAAATATTATATATTATAATATGATAAAATAATAAAAATAAAGATAATAAAAAAATAAAAAAAAAAAAAAAAAAAAAAAATAAAAACAATTAAAACAATTAAAACAAATGAAATGAAATAATTATAATAATAATATTAATATTAATAAAAAAATTAATAAAAATAGCAACAATAAATAAATAAATTTATATATATATAAATAAGCAGAATATATATATATTTATATCAATAAATTGACATAATAAAATGATAATATATATTTTATATATATTCTTTAATTAAAAGTAAATCATGCACATATAATTATTTTGTATTCGGCTATTATAATGAATAATAGTTAATAAAATATTGAGTAAATAATAATATATAATTAATAGTAATCATTGTAATTATTAAATATACATATAATTTTTTAAATTGTTAAAATTGTTATGAATAAATATAATCATGTTAATAAAAGATTATATAATTAAAATTTTTCTTTTTTTTCTTTGTTATTATTATTATTATTATCATTATTATTATTATTATTATTATTATTATTATTATTAATTATTATTATTATTATTATTATTATTATTATTATTATTATTATTATTATTATTATTATTATTATTATTATTATTATTATTATTTTTTTGTTTGTTTGAAATAATTCTTTGTGAAATAAATATATTTTTAATAAATTTTTTAAGTGACAATATTAAAATTAATTATTAAATATATTTTAAATATTATATTTATTATACTTTTTTTTTTTTTTTAATACTCATTAATTATTAAATTATATTGTTATTCTAATATTTAATTTTAATTATTTTTTAATTTTATTTTATTTTAATTTTTTTTTCATAAAAATAATTATAAAAAATATATAAAAAATATAATATTGGATTAAAATCGAATGTTCGTTAGCTCCTAAAAAGGATAGTAAGAATCTCTAAATATGGAATTGATGAAAGTTTTATAAGACCTGAACAATATGGTTTTCGTAATCGAGAGGAATGTATAAGTCTTTATACTACATTAAGAATTATAGGTCAGAGAAGGAAATTTGAAAAATAAGGATACTTACCTTGCCTTTTTGGACCTTAAAAAAAGCGTATGACTCAGTTCCCATAGATATTGTATTAATGAAGATTCATCACTTAGGTAGTAGAGGTAAGTGCTATAATTTTATTGAAAATTTATACTTATCTTCCAAGGCTTGTGTAAGAGTTGATGGACAATTATTGGAATCATTTAATATTAAGAAAGGAGTTTGTCAAGGTTGTCCCCTCTCACCAATTTTGTTTAACTTGTTCATTAATGATATTTTTAATAATTGTAATAAATATGGCATTTCTATTGGTGATAAACGTTGTTGTGGAGGTCTTTTTGCATGATGACATTGTGTTATGTGCTCCAACAAGATCCCAACTTAAGAAATTGTTAAAAGTTTGCCAGTAAATGGGCTAGAAATAATGAAATGCAATTTGGTATCAATAAATGTGCCAGTCTAGTAGTACGATGGGAATTTTATAATAGTAATCCTACTTTTTATCTTTCAATTCAAAAGTTACCTAAAACGAAGTGCTATACCTACTTAGGTGTACCATTTTCAAATGATTTAGAATTGAAACCGATCATACAGAGAATGAATAATAAAGTTAGAAATGCACTTTATTCCATAAAAGAATTTCTTAAGAATCCTTATATTCCTATCCCTTATAAAAGAATGTTATTTTCAGCCATAGTAATTGGACAAGTTTCATATTATTCACCTCTACTTGGATTTAACAAGGATAGAACGAGAAGTACACAGACACTAGTTAATTCAGGATTATACTGGATTGAAGGATTTTCTAAAGGGAATAGCTTTACTTCCCTTTATTGCGTTTCTAAAGAACTTAACGTTCCTCCTCTTTCGGCGAAATATGCAATTGCTCAGGTAAGGTGTTTTAAAAAAATGGAAAAACTCGAAATGTATTATCTCTGATTTACTTAGAGATATATCTCGTTGTAGACGTCATGCATGGGATAAAGAAAGTAAAATTTTAGCTGACAAATTAGATAAATTTACATCAAAAAAAATTTTAAACTTTTACTAGGATAGAGATATAGTAGGAAAATCAATCAAAGTTAAGGCTTATAAAAATAATAATTTTGAGAAAACTAGAGAGTATCTTTAGTTAAATTGTAAATTTCCTGAATTTAGAATTGGCTTCCGATGGGTACTTTGTGCCAGCCAGATGTGGATATAAATTCGATGCTCGTGTTGCTAAAGCCGCCAAAGTGATTGAAGAAGACTGTCCTGAAAGGTGTCCTTTTTGTTATAGAAAAAATAGTAATCCTCGATTGGAACATTGGTTTTCTAAATGCTATCTTTTCTGTGAATTTCTTATGAAATATTTTAAGGATATTGATATTCTTTATGAAATATTTTATATTATTTCTAAATATTGTCCAATATCTAATAGTAATGTAGACACTGTTATCACAGATATGAATAATTTAGAACTGAGTTCTGATTCTAATAATAGTAACAAAGTATATAATATTAATAATATTAACAATAGAAATAATATTGTTAATAATAGTAGAAATAGTGATAGTGAAAATAGAATTATTAATATTAGTAATAGTGAAAATTATAATATCGTTACTTCTAATTTAGTGAATAGTTCAATTGGTGAAAATCGTGGTAATTTAAGTAATTTTCTGAATAATGAGTGTGTAAATATATATGTGACGTGGTACCGATTATTTAACTTTCTTCTTGGTGGAAGGGATGCAGATATAATAGATTTAAATTATAAAAAGGAATGGAATATTTTGTTTAAGAACCAAATCATTTCTGGTGATTATTCAAAAACGCCATTCTTGGTGCGATCTGCGGCTCTCTTTATAGAAATTATGCCTAGGGCTAGTACTCGACAAGGGTTACTATTCCGAAAGTATAAGCGCAAATTAACCAGGAGCGTCAACGCTGAAAATGCAGTAAGACAGGCTAGCAGGGCCAATGCCTCTGAAGGAGAAGACCATAATTTCTTTCAGATAGACAATTCAAACCCTAATCCATAAGGAGGTGAGGTTCGTTGCATATGAACTTTTTTCTGAATTTATTTATATACTTTATTTTTAATTATTACTTTTTATTTCACGTTACTATTTCATTTATTATTATGTTCAAATTGGACAAATAATATTTATTTATTTTTTTTAATTATGTGTTTTTTTTTATTTTTTATTAAAATTAAAAGTATACATGTATTTTATATAAGAATAAATAAATAAAGATTAAAGTTCGCAATAATTGCGTCTATAAAAAAAAAAAAATAATAAAAAATATACCTTTTTTTTTTTTTTTTGGAATATTAATTAAATAATATTAAATAATAAAAAAACATATTAATTAAATAATAGAGGAATACTTTATATATATATATATATATATATATATATATATATAAATTTTAATGAATTAAAAACATGATAAATTTCAAACGAATTTATAACAAGGTATTTTTATTTTTATTTTTTATTATTATTATTATTATTTTTTTTTTAGAAGCTTAACTATTTGATTTTCATTTTAAGAGCTAACTATAATAATGATACGTATTATGAATGAAGGTTATTTTTATGATTATAAAACACTTTACCTGTTAAAAAGAATAAATTGGAAGATTAACTTCGAGGATTTGCACATTTAAAAAGTATAAAGTATAATGGTACCAAGGAATTATTATGAACCTACTATTTCTGTATCTGATTAGTTAATAGCCTTCTGTATGAAAATTCCTTCTCGACTACTCAATATTTTTTAGCCTCTGTATTAGCTGGAATATTAATGGTTGGAATTCTGTAAAACATTAACGGACTTAAAACTCAAATTTTTAATTCAATTTTTTAATCCTATTTTGTATTTGTCTTCAAGAGATCAATGAAAAGAAACCTGTCGTATAAAGCGTCATGGAGGGAATGTCTTTCATATGTATTTGTTATTTGTTCCTTCCCTCGATGATGATTCAAGAGCAAAAGATCACTGAAAAAAAAGCTCACCCATCATGTAAAGCATCGTATAGGGTATAATATCTTTCATATTAGCCTTGCTTAGAGAGAAGCCTACCCCCCTGTCGATGCCAAAACGGTATGATAAAGAATCTATTGAGTGTGAGTCTGATACGTTTAAGGGAGAGAGACTGGAGGTCATATCATATCGTCCTTCCCTTTAGTTAATCCCAGTATAAAAAAAAAAAAAAAAAAAAAAAAAACTTATCAAACTAAAGATAAAAATATTATAAAAATGTATTTAGATAAAATATCAGGAATTTCTGAAAAATATATTTATCTTGATATCATACATTATTTTAAAAAATTATACTCATCCTCTGTTTTTTTTTTTTTTTTTTTTTTTTTTTTTTTTTTTTATTAATAATAACTTCTATCCTAAATATAATTATGATAGTTTATTATCTTAATTTGAAATAGCAAAATTACCTAAAGATAAAGTTTGAAAATAATACATTTCTTTATATATAATGGCAAAATAATGAACTATTTTTGATAAATGTTTTTATATAGTCCTGTAGATTTATTAAGAATGTCCCTTATCCACTTTATTGTGATTTATTTAGTCCATAATGCAAAATTATGCGAAATTCGTGCTAATAGTACCATTACTCACATGAATTATGAGGACGGAGGGCGATCTGTTAACGTTATATATAATTTCTACTTATAATATTTATGGTAGGCAATGGTTAAATTACTTTTATATTTTCTTCTTCCTATCTAAAGCTCTTTTTTTTTTTTTTTTTTTTTTTTTTTTTTTTTTTTTTTTTAATATTTTTCTTCATTTGAAACATTTTTTATGTATTTTTTTTTTAATCTTAATATAAATATAATGTACTTCTTCATTTAAAATACTATCTGCCTATATGGAAGTGCTATAACTATCTCAATGTTCCTACTGCCCTTACTTTTAAAGGGCAGTACATACTGGAAATAAAAAAAAGAATAAAAAAAAAAAAATTTATTAAGAATATATACAATATACTATATTAATATTTATAATAATTAAAGTAGAGCACCTTCTCTTATATATGTATATATATATAAGAGAATTTAAAAGGAATGTAAATAAAAAAAAAGAAATAAATTAATTATTTAATAAAAATTTTATTTTATATAATATAAAAAATGAAATATAAAAAGAAAAAAAAAATATTTAATATTTTTAACTTTTATTTAAATTAATATTTATTATTATTATTATTAATTAATTAATAAGTAATATATTAAAAAAATTAGAGAAAAATAAAGAATAAAATCTTTATAAATAATTTTTACATATATATATATATATATATATATATATATATATTTGTTTCTTTGAATTGAATTAGAGCTCTTGTAGCTTATTTAAAATTCTGTCTATAACTTCAAAAAGAGGAAAAATTAGAAAATTAAGTCATTAATATCTATTTTTTCATATTCTAAGATTAATAAAAAAAAGAAAGAAAATAAAAGGGATAATTTCTTTAAATAAATATATATATATATATATATATATATATATATTTAACTTCCAAACAAAATAAATGAAAAGATCATTAATGAAATATAGAGATTTCATATTATTATTATTATTATTATTATTATTTTTTCTTTTTTAATGAAGAATATATGAGATTCTTCAATATGATATTTAGACATAAAAAGGATATAATTAATAAATTTTTTTTATCATTATATCATTTGAATTTATCTATTTACAAAAGTATTTAAAAAACGCACAGAAATAACTATAAGTACTAATATGAAAATATTAATGAAATTTTTATAATTTAAAAAAAAAAAAATTAATGGACTTTTTATCATTAATATAACATATATATATATATATATATTTATGTAAAGAATAAAATACACTTTCAAAAAATAATAATAATAATTATTAAATATTATGATTATATATTTTATTATTATTATTATTATTATTATTATTATTATTATTATTATTCTAGCAAGATAAATATTAATTATTAAAAGATATGAAAAAAAAAAAAATTTTTTTTAATATATTTTATAATAAAAATATTTTACTAAATTCATATTTATATTTAAAAATAAATAAATATTATTTTTAATATTTATTTTATACTATTTTTATTTATTTTTATTTATTGTAGTAAACTTTGGAAAAAAAATTATCTCTTATTTTTTTTAAAAATATATAATAATTTTATCTTTTTTAATAAAATGAATTATACTAATCTATAATTAAAAATTAAAATTTATATAATGTTTGATTATTTTTTTAATTTTTTTTTTAAATTTTTTTTTAATATAAGATATACTGTTAATTATTTTTATTAAAATTAAATTGTATGAAATATATAAAATTTATTGATTATTTATATTGAAATTAGATTGATTATACTTTTTTATGATTATGTCTCCATTCATCCCTATATATCCAATTGTATCTTTTATTATCATATATAGCTGTAGATATCCAAGTTGACTTTCTTTGTGGGAATGATTTTACAGAAATTTGTCTATTAGGATTCAAAATAGATAGATCTTTTTGAATTCTTTCTTTCAATCCTTTGAACTGAATTATATAAATATTTTTAATAATTTTTATTCAATTTTGAAATATATTATTTAATAGATATAAATTAAAAAAAGTTTAAAAATAGTTTTATTGTTATTATTATTATTATTATTTTATTTTTATTTTTATTTTTATTTTTATTTTTATTTTTTTTATTTTTTTATTTTTTTATTTTTTTTTTTTAAAAGATAAATCTATCTTTATTACTAATGATTTAAATATTAAAACTTACACAACTGGAACCACCTGTTAAAATAATATTATTGTATAATTCTTCATGATAAACTGCTTCACATTTATTAATTACTTTTTCTATTAAACAAGGCAAACTCTTAATTTTACTTCTACCTATAAAATTAGGTTGGAATAAAATTTCTGGACATTGAATACATTCGATATCCATAATAATTAATTGTCCATTAGGTAATTCTACATATTGTCCAATAACATTGGATCTTTCTTCAATGAAATTCTTGGCAACATAACAGAATTTTTCCTTAATTTTTCTGACCATCTCAAATGCAGGTCCGGGATTTTCTGCACTGATTTTATATTTATATCTATTTTCTATTAAATTAATAAGATAAACCACCATGGCATAACCAGCAACATCGTGCGAATATTGAGCACTCGTGATTACTTTACCTCTACAAATTGGTACAATTTTAGTAGTCGAATCACCTATATCTACAATCACTCCTGTACTTACAGGGTCAGATATAGTTAATTCCGCTGGACTTAAAAAGGCAACAGCTTTAACATTAAATCGATTAAATAATAGAGATAACATCTTTTCTTTATAAGTATAGTCCATAGAAAGTTCATTTAATATAATACGAACGCCTTTTGTTCTAGTTTCTGTATCATTTGAACATACGTATTTATCTACTTTAAGTTGTATCATTAAAAATTTAAGAAATTCTTCCATATTACTACTTGTTACTGACATCTTTGCATTTTTGTCTATTAATGGTAATAATGATGATTTGGATGAATATTTTATTGCTTTAAGACCAAAATAACTTGGCTTCTTTAATATATTTTCATTCAAAATACCTATTATTGAATGAATTAACTATTTAATATATATATTATTATATTAAGATTAGATTCATAATATAAACTATACTATGTATATATATATATTTTATTATATATAATTAAAATATATTTAAATTTTTTTTTTCTTCTTTTTAATTTTAATTACAAATTCGGGTTGAGTTTTTCGGATAAATCCAACTTTACATATATATGAACCAATATCTATGACTATCTAAATATATATATATTTGATTTATTTAATGTTAATAAAAAAAAAAGTTTTTAAATTATTTTATACTTTATTGCATCTATTATTATCATTCTTTTTTTTTATAATAAAATTTTAACTTACTGGATTAATATCGACATCTGTATATTATTATTATTATTATTATTATTATTATTTAATATAAAAAAATAAAAGAAAAAAATTTTTTCCAATATATCTTATTATATTTTAACATACCTTTGTATTCTAAAATATGTAATAAATATTAATATATAAGTTTTAATTTAATACTATTAAATAATTAATAAAAAAAAATTTTTTTTTTTTTTTTTTTTTTTTTCATATACCTAGTTTTAAATATTCTGAAGGTGCTATTTATAAGAGATTATATACATATACATATATATATAATAATTTTGTAATTAATAAAAAAGAATAATAAATTAGGAAGAAATTTTTTTTTTTTTTAATTTGTATTAAATTGATATTTACTTATTAATTGCAATTTTTCTTGAATATCTATTAATTTTATTAATAAATTATATAAATTTTTATAAAATAATTTAATATATATATATATTTCACTTTTTATTATTTTTTTTTTTAATGAAAAGTTGAAATATTTTAATTAATTACCTCTTAATGCCAATTTTTTATTCACTACATCAAAATAAATAATTTAATATTACATATATTTATATAAATATAAATATATTTTATTTTTTAATTTTATTTTTTATTATTTTTAAAATTTAATAATTTACATTATTAAAAATATTTTTAATAAATTTAATTACATATTCCATTAGATGTTAACTCCTTAACAGCTATGATATTAAAGGAATAAAATCGTAATAATAATAATAATAATAATAGTAATAGTAGCATATATTAATATTCATATAAGTATTATTAATATGTTATAAATAATTATAAACCTTTTTCTTTTGGTATGGTATTTGTTAATTTAATTTCAGTTATATTTGGTTTTTGAAGTGTATTATCTATTTATATTTTAAATTATTAATAATATATTTAACATAAGAAAAAAAAAATTTTTTTTATACAATATAGTATTAATAATATTATGTAATAAATATGAAATCTAAATTATTTATATTATTAAAATATCTTTAAATTTTATATTATATAATAATACCAATTCCAAATTCTAAAGTTGCTAATTGTTTTTCAATTTATTATAATAATATTAATATTGTTATAATATTTTCATAACATTTTCATAACATTAAATAAATACGTATTTTATTTTCTTTAATATATTTAATTTATTTAATACCTTTTGAAGATATGTTTTCTATTAACCATACAAATAATTTAAATTAGTTTAATGAAATTTATTTATTTATTTATTATATATTTATTCAATATAATAGTTACCTAATGAAATTTTCTTATCTAATACAACTTTTAATAAGTATATAAAATTATTTATTAATATAAAATGTATATTTTATTTTTATTTTTATTTTTATTATTATTTTTTTAATTCTATTTCTATATTTTTTAGATTAGTTCAACATTTAATATTTATATATACCTTTGCTATCTTGTATGCTTTCTGAAAAATATTATGTATAAAAAAAAGAAAAAAAATAAAAATATAAATAAAAATGAAATATTAGTTAATGTTTAAATAAATATTAAAAAGGCCTAGAAATTTGTTATATGTACCTGAAATACTTCCTTAAATGATTAATTAAATTATTATATAAATAAACAAAATAATAATAAGGAACATAAATATTAATATTATTATATATGTTTAATTATTAATAATTTTTACATACTTATTTTTCTTCTATTATTTAAATTTTCTATGGAATGAAATTTTACAAATAAAAAAGATAAAAAAATATATATAATGAATTAGTCTGGTCTTTAAAACTTTTAATATATTTTTGACAAAATGAAAAGAAATACCGTTTTCTGTACTCTTATCTTTTATTATTATAATAAAAAAAAAAGATTAATATATGAAAATATTTTTTAGTAAATATATTATATATTTAAAATTTATCAATTTTTATTACCTTTAGAGTTTTCATTTATATGTTCTATTTAAAAATTTTAAATTATTTGATGGAAAAAATATATAATATATATTTAATAAAATAGGAAATATTATTTATTTTATTATATTTTATGATATGTTAACCAATAAAATTATATGTAATACAAATTTTTAATATATAAAAGTATTTTAATAATTCTTTATTTTATTTATATTAGACTATACCTTCTTTATTTTTGTTTACTATTAACAATTAATTCATTATATATATATATATAATTTATAAAAGAGAAAATGAAGATTTAAATATTAATAAAAATTATTTTTAAAAAAAATTTTACAATATATTAAAGTTGTATTATTTACTAGATGGTAGTTCTATTTCGGTATTGTCAATGTGTTAAATATGTTAAAATTTAGATATTAATATATATTAATATTATTTTTCAAATTATTAAAAATTAATATTAATATTACTATTTTTTTTTCTAATAGCGAACTCATCTTTATTTTTTTTTTTTTAAGTTCATATTTTATTTATAATGTAAAAATTAGCTTTTGTATATTATAAGAATTACTATAAAAATTATTTATAATATACATAATTCCTGTTCTTGTTGTGTAGTTCGAGAAATAGCCCAATCAAAAAATATTTTTTGAATTGCCTTTTATTATTATTGTTAAAATTAATATATAATTATTATAATTATTTTAATTAAAATTATTATTATTATAAAAATTATAATTAATATTAATATTTTTATTTTTATCATTATTATTATTACTATTATTATTGAAATTGCTATTATCAATAATATTATTATTTATTTATTAAAATTCATAAATATTTATAAAACATACAAATATATTGTTTAAAAATTTATTTGCAAATTTTCTTGCGTCTACGGCAGATTTCTTCTTTATATTATTATCTAATTCATTAAATAAATTGTTTATTGTGCATGACCGTATTTCATACTGCATTCATTTGACGAAATAATATTTCATTTTAATATTTATATTATGTATTTATATTTATTAAATATAATAGGATATATATAAAAATTTGTTAGAAATTAGATTAAATTTAGAATAAGATATATTATTTTTTTTTGTTAAATAAGTGCTAAATTCATGTTTATATATTATATATCAATAATAATAATAATAATAATAATAATAATAATAATAATAATAATAATAATAATAATAATAATAATAATAATAATAATAATAATAATAATAATAATAATAATAATAATAATAATAATAATAATAATAATAATAATAATAATAATAATAATAATAATAATACATAAAATAATTTTTGTAAATTATCTAAAGTATTATATATCAAATATTTGATATTATTAATAATATTAAAAAATATGTATAATAGATTTGTAAATATAAAATATGTTTTTAGAGTATAATGAAATAAAATGTATTTCCCAAATATTTTTGTTATTTGACTAAATTACATCAGGCTTTATCAATAAAACTATAAAAAAAAATATTTATTTTATTCTATTTTACAATAATTTTATATTTTATTTTATATTTTTATATTTTATTATTTTATTTTTAATTTTTATATATATATATATTTAAAATTTTAAAAATATATATATATATATATATATGTTTTCGGATTCGATATCATAAGAATATAGAATATTAAAAAATAATATATATATACAAAAATATATTTACATCATTAAAATATTCATATATAGTTGCATTTATTTCTTTAATAAAATTTTCTGTTATTAGGACATCATTAGTATCATCATTCATTTTGTACAAATATATGCATTTAAATATGTATAATTGTTATAATTTTTGATAAAACTTTATGTTCTTATAAACTTTTTTTTTATATTCTTGTTATAGGTTTTACAATTGTTATAAAAAATGCTATTCTAATAGATAATCATATAAAATGGTATATTGTATATATCGTTCTTTATAAAATAATATTAATTATTGAAAATTTTAATTGGGATATGTTGTATAATTTTTTTTTTAACATCGAGAAAGTAAAATATTTTGAATCATTAATTCTATTATATTATATTGAAATTCTAATAAAAATAGATAATTTTGAATTAAAAGATTATTATTATAATTTAGCAGTGAATTATTATTAATTATATTAATACAAATAATTTTTAATTTTTTAATTTTTTAAAAAAAAACTTTAAATTATATGATTTAAATATCTTTTTTTTTTTTTTTTTTTTTTTTTTTTTTTTTTTTTTTCTTTTAAATATTATATAATAATTAATTACTATAATAACTAATTCAATTTTAACGTTATGGCAAAAAAAAAAAAAGTTAAAATATATATAAAATCAAATTATCTAATATATTTTCCGTTATAAAAAAGACAAAAAAAAATTTTTTTTTTTAATATTCTAAAAATGAGAAAAAAAAATTTTTATTATCTTTTTTTTTTTTTTTTTTTTTTTTTTTTTTTTTGGTAAATGAATAAATAATAAAATATTAGATTTGATATATTTTTATTCATAGATATGATGTTAAAATTTTCATTATTTATTTAATTTAAAATATTTTTTTTTATCAACATTTTATATATACATATTATAATAATTATATATACAAAATTTTCTTAATATACTATTAAAGAGAAAATATATTTCACTATAATATATAAATATAATAAAAAAAAAGAATAAGAAAAATTAATTTATATTGAATATAAATTAATGAATTTTTAATCAATATAAAAAGATATTAATGTAAAAAATTCTACAATCTAATGAATAAATGGAATTCTTATATTTTGAAAAGTAATAAATAATTTTAAAATTAAATTTTCATAACATCTATATAAGCAGTCTATACGATATTTTAGAGTATCATTGAATAGTTGTATATAATTATATTTTAATGAAAGACTTTTAGTATAATTTAGACATTGGTCAATAAATGGTTTGGTATATTGTTGTACATTAAAGCTATTATTAAATTTCATTATTAATTTTTTTTTTTTTATTTAATTATTAAAAATAATTATTATTGATTTAATATATATTTGTTAATATTAAATATAATAAGATATTTATTAAGTTAAAAAAAATGTGTGATAATTTTTTATATTATTTTTTAAAACTTACTGGGTCATTAATAAAAATAGAAATGCATAAACACTAACTATAATTAGCGTTATTATTATTATATCTGTCCATCTTTCGGCTTTATTAATTATTCTATACTTTATATTCTTTAATAATTATTTATATAAATATAATTATATATTAATAATTCTTGTCTATTTCCATTAATTAAATAAATTATTGTTATATTATGAAAATATAAATGAATATATATATATATATTATACAAAAATTTACATTTTTCATTATATCACTTTGTAATTTTTGAATATTCCTATTCATTTGTTTTATTTCTTCTTTGTATTGTTCGTTATGAACTTGGAATTTTTTCTGTAAATCATTTAATTCATTCTATAAATATATATATATAAATATATATATAAATATATATAATAGTAAATATATATATATAAATATATATATAAATATATATATAAATATATATATAAATATATATATAAATATATATAATAGTAAATATATATTTAACCATTAAATACTAATATTTTATTAAATAATTAATAGCCATATAATAATTACCAGTGATAAAGAATATTTATTACTAATTCTTTCTGCTTTTAATAAAATATCACTACACGTCTTTTGGCTATATTTTATTTCATTCATAATATTATCAAAATGTTTTATGCTTATTCTAATATAATTAAATATATATAAGTATATATATTGTTTTTATTATTATTATTAGATGTTTATGTGTTTATTGCATTATTAATATAATATATTTTATATTACTTTTCTGAATCCCTTTCATTTCTCATTTTGGTAACAACATAACTTAAATTTCTTAAAACATCAATCATATTTTTATATTCATATTCACCTATATTATCTTCTAATGATATACCTAAACTATTATTTAATTCGTATTCATCATTAACGCCTCCCATACTTTCATAATTAATATAATCACCAAATTCATAATCACTCTCTAAAAATTCTGTTTCAATATCATCTTCTTCTACTTCATCTTCATCTTCATCTTCTTCTTCATATTCACTGAATTCTTCCTCATTTTCATATTCATCTATTTCATCTTCATCAATCTCTTCTTCATCAATCTCTTCTTCATTATCATACTCATCGTCATAACTATTAATCTCTTGATCTTTTAAAAATACACCAAAATTTTCATTTATATTACTATTATAATCATATGATAATATTGATGAATTCCTACTCATGTTTATATTTTCTAATACGCTTGAATTTTCATCTTCAACTAAATTTATAAGTGATCTGTAATTACCATTTTGAGAAGGTAGAGAAGAACTTTCACTTCCCTTTGAAGAAATTGACTGAGACAATACATTTTTATCTAATTGTATTCTTCCTTCTTTAGAAGAAGAAAATGTTGCTATAGATGTTTCGGATCCTAAACTATTTAATAAAGTTTTTTTTATTTTTTTTGGTGATATCTTTATATTAAAAGTTTATATAAAATTTTATTTATAGTTAACAAAAATAAATATATTAAAATTTAGTTATTATCCTTTTTTTAGTAATTTTTTTTTTTTTTTTTTTTTTTTTTTTTTTTTTTTTTATTTATTTTATTAAAAATTTTTATTAAATATTTTAAATATTTACTAATTATTATTTTTCTGAGTTTTTTTTTTTTATTTTTATTTTATTTTTATTTTTATTTTTATTTTTATTTTTATTTTTATTTTTATTTTTATTTTTATTTTATTACGTTATTTAATAGTACAATAATAACAGAATATAAAATGAATATAAATAAAGAATTATATATTATTTTTTTTCAAAAGAACAAATTACTATAACATAAAATATTATTTTTTATTTTTCAATAGTATATTAAATATTTTAAAATGTACTATTATTGAAATTATGAATTTCATATTTTATTAAAATTTTGTTTGTATTATTAAAAATAATATTATATAAATATAAAGATATATAAAGATAATATACTTTACATTTTCTTCATCACTAGAATTATCAAAATCTCCATCACTAAAATTATTATCTTCAAAATCTTTATCATTATTATTTGAGAAATTCAAATTGCTTTTAATAGAATTTTCTGTACTATTTTTTTCTTGCTCAATTACATTTGGAATAGTCATTTCTTTTTTAGAATTTTTATTGAAAATTTCATATTTTTTTTGATTGTTTCCTAAATCATCACTGTTTTTATCATATACCATTTGTACTTCTGTGAAGTTATTTACATTATTATTTTCATTTATATTATTATTGCTCATTGCTCAAAGTAATATAACTTATAATATAATACTATATATATAGTTTTATTTTAATAGAAATAATATTATTTATTGTATAATCTTTAGAGAAATATATATTATTGTTTTCAAAGAAATATATATCTTTATAAGGAGAAAAATAAAAAAATTTTCTCTTCAAATTTAATAATTTAAATGTTTGATATTGCAAATAATAATTAATTTTTTATTTTTTGATAAAAAAAAGCAAAAATTTATTTATAAATATGTAAATGATATAATATATTACCATTATTCAAATTTTAATATGGTTTATTGTTTTTTTTTTAAAAAAAATTTTTTTTCAAAATTCAATTATTAATAAATAATCTATATTAAATAATTAATTAATGCTTATATTTTAAAGAAATAATATATAATAAATTTTTTATTTAAGGTGTTTTTTAACTTTAAATAATAGAATAAACACATTTCTTTTTTTTAAATTTTTATATGTTAAGATTTATTTTAACAATGAAAAGAATTTATTTAATGATTAAATATTTAAAATTTTTAAATATTAATCTGTTATTTATTTTATAATTTATATTTAAATTTATTAAACTATCATATATAATGAAAAAGTATATAAAAAATTGAATTATACATTTTATATTTGAAGTTTAATAAGAATTTAAATACATATATTTTTTTCTTTTTTTTTATTAAAGATAATTATTTAATATAAAAACAAAATTTTAATTTATATTGATCATTGAAAGAATAATAATAATAATATTATTTTTATATATTAATCTTTTTTTTTTTTTTTTTTTTTTTTTTTTTTTTTTTTTTTTTTTGCTATTATTATAAATATATTAATATTTAATATTTGGTAAATATTAAACTTTTGTTTTTCTTTTTCTCTTTTTTTTTTTTTTTTTTTTTTTTTTTTTTTTTTTGAAAAAAAAATTAATTAGATAATTAAATAAATATAATAATTATTAACAAGTTATTATAAAAAAACTTGTTTAATAAAATATCTCATATGATATAAGTGATTAAACATTATTATTATAAGGTTTTTAAACTTTAAATTATAATAGAGAAAAAAAGGTTAAAACGAAATAAATAAAATAAAATAAAATAAAATAAAATAAAATAAAAATAAAAATAAAAATTAAAATAATAATAATAATAATAATAATAATAATAATAATAAAAAGAGATAAAACTAATTATTATAACCATATTCATACCTTATTAATTTCTTTAAATGTTTTGGACATTATTAAATATACATTTAAAATTAATATATATATTTATTACTTATAAATATATTTTTTTCATGTTACGTTGATATAATAACATTCTATTATTTAAAAGAATTTTTGTATGAAATGAAATTACTTCCTATTAATTTTATTTGAATAAGAATTATAAACTTTAATATTTATTTAATTTATTTATTTATTTATTTATTTATTATACATTAATATAAATAAAGAAATAATAATAATAAAAAAAAAAAAAAGAGTCTATTCTATATG
Organism: Neocallimastix lanati (nom. inval.); assembly: GCA_016946835.1. Classification (NCBI taxonomy): domain Eukaryota; kingdom Fungi; phylum Neocallimastigomycota; class Neocallimastigomycetes; order Neocallimastigales; family Neocallimastigaceae; genus Neocallimastix; species Neocallimastix lanati (nom. inval.). Next base: position 656,871 of record JACVTC010000007.1, read on the forward strand.
AATGGAATGAAAAATTAGAAATCGGTATTTAAATGGAAAACTAAAATTAATAAAATACAAAAGAAAAAACTAAAATTTTAATAATTATAATAGGCAATATTAATAATAGTTATTTTTATTTTTATTTTATTATTATTATTATTATATTTTGTTTGTTTGCATGTTTGGCTTTTGTTTGGTTTTGTTATTTATTTATTCATTTATTTTTTCTTTTTTCTTTATTTAAATGTTTATGTTTAGAAATAATTTGGTTTATTCGGATTGTTTGAATTATAATTCAAAAATTGTGAATTATTTGCTGGCATTCCATAATAAAAATCATTTCTCTGATTTGAATTACTACTTGACATTTGTCCTGGGGAATCAAATATACTATTACTATTATTTTTATTTAGTGAAAAAGAATTTGAGGTTGCAGATTTTTCAGTTGAAAATGGTTTGAACTCAGGAACATTAATATTTAATGGCGTATTTATATTTGTTACAGGTGAACTATTTAATGATAATTTATTATTTTTTGCTATTTGTTTTATATTATTATATTATTAATTTTAATATATATAAATATATAAAAAAATAATTATATATATATAATTACATAAATATTAAATTCATAAATAATTAATATACTAAAAACTGATATAATATTTATTAAATACTTAAAAATTTAAATAAATTAAAAACATTATAAACATTTATTTTATATATTTATTAATGACAATTACCACTACTTGGTATAAAAACTTCACTATTTGGATTTAATTTTGAAAAAGCAGTACTACTTTTATTTGTTTCCATTGGGTTTATGTCTGAATTATTCATACCAATAGGTTTTTTATAACTTGATATAGGTGAACTTAATGAGCTGTTATATACAGCTGATTGGAATGAAGAAATTTCTTTATCTTCAAAATTGTTTTTATTACCGAACATATTATAGTCTTTTTATAAGCAAGAATAATATTAACAATTATATTTATAAAATAAATTTAAATGTAAAAAAAAAAAAAAAAATAAAAAAAAAAGTTAATAAAAATCAATTTATATAAATATGAAAATTTATTTTATCAAGTCTAAAATTAATTAATATAATACAATGAATAAAATAATCTATTTTAGAATAATATTACTATTAGTATTATCTTTAATCTTACTATTATTATTAATATAATATATTGATTTTTAAATTACCATTTTTAAAATTAAAATCTTTATTTGTAAACCAATTACTGTTATTTGACATTTGATTATTAAAAATCATTTTTTTATTATTATTTTGAAATAATGGTGAATTAGCAAAGTTAGTTGGATTATTTCCATTTGTTGATGTTTGTTGTGGACTTGTAAAGCCTTGATAGTTATTATTATTATTATTATTATATATCTCATTTAATGGATTAGAATTATTTTTGTTTGACATTAACGGATTTGACATGAGAGGATTATCACCTGATGATAAATTAGATGTATTATTTACACCATATGGACTATAATTAGAATAGTTCCTTATGTTACTGTATGCATGACTATTCGAATTATTAAATGGAGATGTGAATGATATATTTTGATTCAATAGATTATTTGATGGATTTTGTTGTAATATATGATCTTTTCTCAAAAGAGGATTTTGTTGTAATTGCTGATTAATATTCATTTTTGGATTATTTATTTGTTTTTGGAATTTCATTTGAAAAGATTGTTGTTGAAATTGTGGTTGAAATTGCGGTTGATTCATTAAGTTTGGAGACTGATTGAAATATTGATAATTATTAAAATCTGGTGTTTGTGGTTTTATTACAAAATTTGAACGATTATAAACATCTTTATCATCATCCTCATCAATATCAGTTCTTTTTATATTTTGTTTATTAACTTTTGTTTGTTTATTTTTAGAATTATTAGTATTCTCTTCTGAATTTTGATTAGATTCATCAAATATTCTTGCTCTTGCTAAATCATATGCTAATTTACGTTCTTCTAGTGAAATGTTCTTCTTCTTCATATCATTATCATTCGATTTCTTTTTTGTAATTAATACCTTTTTATTATCATTTGAATTCATTTTCTTATCGTTTCTTTTCATAATTTTTATTCCAGTAGGAACTTTTTCTGAAGAACTTGAATTATCTGGTTTTGAAATGATATCATTAAATTTCTTCTTAGGTCTTTTTTATATTATATTAAAATATAAAAATAAATTTAAAATTATACAAATAAATAAAATAATTAATAAAATAATTAAATGAAAATTTCAATCTATTATAAATATTTTTAATAAAATTACATTCTAGATGCCATAGTTTTAATAACAATTACTGAACTATTATTTCTATCATTAATATGACATAATTTAAAATGTGTTGCAATTTTATGAATAATTAATCGTTGGTATGAATTCATATTTGGATATTCAATATCAGATTCCCTTAAATAATAATAATAATAATAATAAGACAAATAAAAAGAAAAAGAAATTTAAATTGAAAATTAATTAATTAAAAATTTATGTTATTTATATATTTATTAATTATATATAAATAATTTTATATTCACTTTTCATTTTTTATTAAATTTGACATTTCATATTCTAATCTTAAAATGAACATTCTATCGTTATCATCTTCCAAACGTTCAATAATAAATGGATCAATTTCTTCGACTACGTCTTCTTGATCTGGATTTTTATTATTTATATTATTTTCATTTGAAGGTGGTGCTTTTACTATAATTTTTGTACTTTTACTATTTGAATCATTTGAATTATTATTACCAACAACACTACTGTATGATCTAAAAGAAGATTGATTCATAACTAAAATTTTTGATTTATATTTAAAAATTTTGTATTTTTGAAAGTTATATAAATTAATATCTTAATTACAATAAATATTACTTTATTGATTATATTATACTTTTTTCTTATTACCTTCTTTAATTTCGGTATTGGTTTTATCTTTTGATAAAATTTTTAAATCATTGTTTGTAGTGGATTGCTCAGAAGCATTCATATTGCTATTACTACTTTTATCCGATAAAATTCGAAGATGTATTTTCTTTTTGAATATTATTATTTGATTTTTCCAAAATTATATTACTTAAAAATATAATTTATGTAATCTTTTTTTTGTCTATAAAGAAAGGATATATAAATATTTTTGAATAGATATTAATATTAATATATTTAATTATGATGTAATAGTTTTTGTTTATAAATTATTTATTTTAAAAAAATATTAAGAATTTCATTTAAATTTCATTATAATTTAATTAAACGACACATTTACTAATTATATTATAAACGCTTTTGTTAAATTTCAATTAATTAATAATTATTAAATATTATTAAATTCATTATATTATGTGTATAATTTTAATATTAAAAACATTCTCTTTTCTTATCATTCATTTATAAAGAAAAATAGATAAATCAATAAAAATAGGTGTTTATATTTGTAATAACCTTTTATAAAAATAAGTAATAAATCAAATCAAATCAAATTTGATTTTTTTTAATTGTAAAAATAAATTTAAGTATTTATTTTTTTTTTTGATTATTTAATTTAATTTAATTTAATTTAATTATTTATTTATCTTTATTTTTATTTTTATCTTATTTATTTATTTATTTTATTTTATTTTTTATTTTTTTTTTTTTTTTGGTATTATTAATTTGATTTTAGTTTTAATTAATTTAATCAATAAGAAATAATTTTTTTAAAAGTTCTAAAAAAAATAAAAAAGATAAATATAATAATAATAATAATAAAAAAAAAATTTATGTTTTGTATTAAATAAATAACAATAGTAATGATAATCATAAAAATAAGATATAATAGTAATAAATAATTAATAATTAATAATAATAATTAATGATAAATAATTGATAACAGTTATTCATTTATTTATTTATAGAATTTATTTAAATTTTATTATATTTATTTAATTATCAAAACAAAAGATTTGTTAATAATAAGAGAATATTTTAATAATAAAATATTTCATTTTTAAAGAAAAAGTATTTATAAATATAATATATTATATATAGCATAACAAATATAAATATAATATAAATAATTTATATATATAATAATATAATTTTAATTTTTTTAAAATCTCAAATTCTCATGATAATAACTAATAAAATACTTCTTTTAAAACATATTATTTTATATATGACCAATTTCACACTAGTAATGTATTTTAACAACATATCTATTACTATTATTATAATTTATACTACTATTATTATAACTAATTATTATTATTACTTATTACTATTTTACCAATAACTATTATTGAATACTGTTACTATAACTACTTTTTTACAGTTACTAATATTATATTACTATTACTATTATTATTATTATTGTATATATTATTACATTACTTCAATATAATAATATATTATCGTAGTTATTATTATTACTACTTAATTGTATTATATTAATTTTTATTACTTTAATATTGAAATATTATATTATTTTTATATATATAGAGATTCTAGCTGGATTACTTAAATTAATTAGTTTCTCATTGTAAAATAACTACAACATAATTATACGATTCTCTTTGGAAAGATGAAATTTTAAATGGAATTTTTATTTCTTAATAATAATTAACATTTTACATTAAATTATAAAAAAAAATTCAAATATATTAAAATTTAAATATTCATTTTTACATACTTATAATTTTTTATTCTATATTCATTATAACTTTTAAAAAATTAATTATTTAAAAATTTAGAAATATAATATTTAAATGATTTATATAAAACTATTTGTACAAATATAAGCATTTTTTTATTTCTATTATTATTGTATTATAATTATTATTATTATAATATTATTATATTATTATAATAATAATAATTATATTATTAATTATTATTATTATAGTATTATATTTTATTATTATTATTGTATAACGTTACATAAAACTATTATAAACTAAAAACAAATAATAAGAATAAATATTGATAATGTATAAAAAAAAAATTAATAATAAAAATAATAGAATTAATAATAAAAAATAATAATAAAAATAATAAACCTAAAACTTTAATAACTCTATGAAGTTTTAAAATGAAAAATTATAATTACAAATTAAATTTTTTTTTTTTTTTTTTTTTTTTATTTAATTATAATAATTGTTGGTTTATATGAACAATATTTTAGTTATTTTTATAATATTTTTTTTAATTATTATAAATAATATGAATATGAAATGAAAAAAGAAATTAGAATTGTTATAAATTTTAATTTTTATAAATAATCATATCATCAATAATTATATTAAATTTAATCTTTAATCTCTATTCTAATGGTTGTAATTTTTATTTATAAATTTCATAAAATATAATAAAATATTTACTATTTTTATTAACATAATATATTTTCAAATTACAAATTATGTTTGATTTTCTTTATTTAGTTGTAATTACTTCTGTTTTATGGAATTATCATTTTAATCAATTTATAATATTTTTTTTTTTTTAATTTTTATAAAGAATATTGATACGAAATGTATAAAATAAATAAATAAATAAATAAATAAATAAATAAAAAAAAAAAAAAAAATAGAATTGTTATAAATATTAAATTTATTCTTTATGACAATTGACAATTCTATTTACAATTAATGGCTTTAATTTTTTATTTATTTATTTATTTATAAATAAATAAATTATAATTAAATATTTATTATGTCACTTAACATTATTAAATAATAATATATTCTCAAGTTTTGTCTTTTGTTTGATTAAAATATATATACATATATATATATATCATTTTATAATCTTTACTAGTTTTCATTGATAATTATTTAATAAGATTTAAAATTTTTTATTTTTAATTTAATAAAAATGTAAATATGCTAATTTTAAATTTTCTGAATTAAATTTAAATTTTTTTAATTATAATATGTATTTTTATAAAAAAAATTGTGTAGTTTTATCAGCTTTTATATTATATTAATGTCTTATAAAATAGTTTAATTTATTTTAAAATTAAAAATATTTTTTTCATTAAAATAAAAAAATAGAAAAATAAAAGATATAATTATTGCTAGATAGTTATTTATCTAAAATATTATAAATATGACTGATAAAACCTTAAAACAGAAAAAGAAGGGGGTTACTCATACTAACACTCCACAAACAAATAGTAAAATTAAAGAAGTAATTAATTTTATATTAATGATTACTATATATATTTATTGCAATATATATTACTTCTTTTTAACAATAAAAATATACAAATATTTTTCTTTCAAAATTGTAGCAAAATAAATTATATTTCCAAAAATGGTCTATTTTGTTTTTGTCATCTATCTTTTTTGTTTTATGTAATTATTTTCAATTTAAAGTTACCATTTTTTTTTTTATAATTTTTATAAAAGTCAATAATTTTATATAAGTATAAAAATCTTTAATTTTAATATATAAATATTGAAATAAAATAAAATAAATTATAAATATATATATATGAAGTATCAATTTTTTTGGTTGTAGTTGAAAATAATAGTTTCTCAGGATATAAATCATATGCACATCAACAATATAAAAGATCACTATCAAGCATTCAAAAATCTGTAAATAATCTATCATCTATTATTAATAAATCAAATGAAAATTTGAGACAGAAGCGTTCTTATATAGAACATGATGATTATTCAGAATCATTTAAACTTATATATCCATATCAGTCAATTGTATTAGCACAAGATGTATGTATTTTTTTTTATTTATTTTTTTTTATTATAAAAGTTTTATTACATTATTTAAAATATTATTCCTAGTTTTTATTAATTTCAAATTGTTATATATATAGAGTATACAAGAAATTAAATGGAAAATGAATGAAAAATTAAAAAATAAGAAAATGGATATTATTCTTAAAAGTGTAAAAAGTTCAAATGAAGAGATAGTTGTAGCTAAAGAAGTAAAACTCGAATCAAAAGAAATTTCTTGGAATTTAAATTACGATATTAATTCAGGAAATTATAACTTAGTATTCAGATTAAGTAATGATAAATCATCTTTCCTTGGTTCTTCTCCTGAAATTACTATTCTTTCATTAACTTCAAATGATAAAAATTATTATCCAAGATTGATTAAATTTACTTATCCATTCGCTCCAAGTTAGTAAAGAAAAATAATAAAAATTATTATAAATAATAATAATAATAATATATTTATTATTATTATTTCTATATAATATTTATTAATAACAATGTTTATAGTAAATTAATTAAGAATTATATACATTAAACAATTAGTATTAATATTTTTTTTTTTAAAATTATTATTTAAATAATATTAATTAAATTTAATATTTCATTAAATTAGTGGAATGGAGAATAAACGATAATTCTTTAATTACATGGAATCCATTACCATTTGCTTCATTTAGTACCACTTTTAAACTTTCTGTCTGTAAATTAATTTCAAAAGAAAGAACTCTTGATATATCAGAAATTTTAATTCATCCAGAAGTTCAAGCTTCAAATGGTTATTTTAAAGTAAATTTAAAGAAGGTTAAAGGAATTTCACCTGGAGGTCAATACTTCTTCAAAGCATCTTTTTCATCAGGTGTTTTTGAAGTTTCATCTTTATTTACAGTTGTTGATGATACACTTGAAATTACTAATTACAATAAAGAAATTCAAATTATAACACCATTTACTTCAACTTTATGGAAAGTTGATGTATATAATTTTGTGTTTTATATTTAATATATATATATATATGTGTGTTATTATTTAATTAATATAATAAATATATTAATATAAAGATATTTAATAATTCCTATAACTTATAACTTATATATATTAATTATTAATTTATAAATAGGAAACTGTAAATATTTCTTTAAATATTAAAAGATATACTAGTAATAATCTTAGTTCATCATTCTTAAGACTTACATATGTAGATTTAGATAATATTAACAATAATGATAATGATAATACCTTTATTACTCAGTTTTCAATTACTAAAAAAAAGAATAGCGATGAAAATTATATAATCAAGATTAAGGATATAAAAGATTTAGAAGATAGTCAAATTATTTGGAAGGTTCCAAAGACTTCAAGGATTGGATATTATTCAATTCAATTAGTTAAAACAGATGAAAACAATGATGAAATTATTATTGACCAAACTTCACCAATTATTGAAATTATACCATAATTTTAACCAGTAATTATTTCATAATTTATTAATTATTAATATTAATAATGATATTATTTTAATATATATATATATATAAAATAGTTAAGAAATTAATTTTAATAATAATAATAATGTTATTATTATTATTAAATAATTAATGTTAAAAACTATAAAAATTGATAAAAAAAAAAAAGAACATTTTAATTTTTTTTATTTAATACTTTTAGTTCACAATTAATAGTTATTAATCAAATAAAATATAATTAATGTATATAATATTAAATTGTATTAATTAAAATTATATATATATATACATATATTTAAATATAAAAAATATAAAAAATATATTATATATGTTCTATATATATATTCTAGTTGAAAAATATTTTGAGAGTTTATAATATTTAAAATTTAAATGAGGAAGAAGAATAATTAATATTTATTAATCATTCAAAATTAATTTTATAAAGTATTATATTTTTATTATTATTTAAAATTATCGGACTTTTTAAGTATTTAAAGTTTAACTTATTTTTTAAACCAAAGTAAATTGATATGATAAAATATTTATCTCAAAATAAAATTTATATTATATAATATATGAACTTTATTATTATTGTTATTAATTATTATTATTATTATTATTATTATTATTATTATTATTATTATTATTATTATTATTATTATTATTATTACTATTATTATTACTATTATTATTATTATTATTATTATTATTATTATTATTATTATTATTATTATTATTATTATTATTATTATTATTATTATTATTATTATTATTATTATTATTATTATTATTATTATTATTATTATTATTATTATTATTATTATTATTATTATTATTATTATTATTATTATTATTATTATTATTATTATTATTATTATTATTATTATTATTATTATTATTATTATTATTATTATTATTATTATTATTATTATTATTATTATTATTATTATTATTATTATTATTATTATTATTATTATTATTATTATTATTATTATTATTATTTATTTTTGTTTTTTTTTAATAAATAATTAAATAATACGACTTAATAAAAAAATTTTTTTAAACTTTTTATTAATATATTTTAATAGATTACGTAGTTATATACATTTATATAATATATAATTCTTTTATTTTATTTTATTTTTTTTTTTTTTTTATGAAAAAATAATTAAAAAAAAATTCATTTATATTATGAAAAATTAAATCATTTTGAAATATAATAATATTAATATTGTTAACATTATTATCTTAGAAATTAAGAAAAAATTATAATAATAATAATTTTTTCATTGATTCAATCGTTTAATAATGGAAACAGAAGAAGTAAATCAACTGAAACAAGTTCTAAATTCAAATTTAGAACAATTAGTTCAAAATCAAAAAAATTTACAAGAAATTTCATCGTATTACCAAAAATTATATAGTACTCAAAATGCAATTGATTACGAACAAACAAATACTCAAGCAAGGCAATATGTTATACAAGGTTTAAATTTGATTTTATATCAAATTAATATTTTAACCAAAGGTATTAGTGATTATATGGTATACCAAAATAGTATAACTGACTCAATAGATTTCGAATTAAACACAATTAACCATGTAATTTTTATTAAAATTCTTTCATACATAATATTTAAATTTATTTTTAAAAATTACAATCCTTTTTTATCAATACTCTTTATAGATATATTAAAAAACATTAATAAAATTTATTTTAATGTATATATATATATATATATGTATATTTTAAAAAATAATAATAATAATCAATAATATTGATTATTTAGAGAATAAATTCAAGTCATGAAGCATTAGGTAGAAAAGCGTTGGGTGATTTCAAAATTCCAGATATTCAAGAACCTGTACCTAAAACATCTACACAAGAAAGTAATTAAACAATTAAATATTCATTATAAAAAAACTTTCATATATTATTGAAAACTGAAAAAAACATTTATGAATAGATTAAATTAAATATAAGCTTTGAATATTAAAAAAAAAAAAAAAAAATAATAAATTAAGTGAATTTTAATAACTATTATTTAATATTACAATTTATTAAATTTATTATATGTATATATATATTTTTTTTATTTCTTATTTCTTATTTTTTATTTTTTATATTATTATTAATTTAAATAATAGTTCCACCAAAAACTGAAGAAAAGTATGAACTTAATCTTACGGAATTTGATAATATTGGTGTTAAATTAGAAATGCCATCTAATACATTTAATAGAAAAACAATGTGTAGTGATATGAGTAGAACATCTATGCTTGGAGGAATGACTTTAACAACAAAGATGTCAAATCAACCAATATCTACAGTACTTCAATATAACTCTGCTCCTCCAACTATGCCAAGATTAAGTGAAGTATTTGCAGGCGCTACTTCAAGTAATCCACTATCAGCACCTCCACAATTAGTACCACCACCAATGCCATCACTACTTTCAATGCCACAACCACCTCAATTAAGTATGCCAGGACAAACTCCTCCCCCACCACCAGCAATGGGAGGTCCACCTCCTCCTCCAGCTCCTCCAGCAATGGGAGGTCCACCACCACCTCCAGCTCCTCCATCAATGGGAGGTCCACCACCACCTCCAGCTCCTCCATCAATGGGAGGTCCACCACCACCACCAGCTCCTCCAGCAATGGGAGGTCCTCCTCCTCCTCCAGCTCCCCCAGCAATGGGAGGGGGTCCACCACCACCAGCTCCTCCACCTGCAATGGGAGGAGGCCCACCACCACCTCCACCTCCACCTGCCGCTTCAGCACCAAAACCAGCGTCAGGTGGAGGTTCATTAGCTGAACAAATTGCCGCAATGAGTAGAAAAAGACAAGAACAAAGAAATAATAATCAAGGACAAGCTCAAAGTAAATTATGAAAAAAATAATAAATAATAATAATAAAATATATATATATATTATATATATTATATTGTTTCTTCATAGATAACAATTTATTTAATAAATTTAAAATATATAATTTTGCATATTTATTCAAATATCATTTATAATTTATATATATATAAAAATAAACATAATTTACATAATCTATTTTATATATTTTTTCTTATATATATACATATATTTAAAATGCAATAATAAATGATAAAATCAAAATATTTTTTTAAAAAAAAAAAAAAAAAAAAAAAAAATATATATATATATATAATGTATGATTGATTTTTATTAATAGGTGAGCCAAAACCAAGACCTGAACCAGTCAAAAAGAGTGCTGAACCACTTTCAATGGCAGACGCATTACAAATGGCATTCAAGAAAAGACAACAAAATGGTAAAAATCTTAATGTTTTATTTTGAAGATACTCATTATATATATAAAATAAATAAATAATAGTATCAATAATAATAGTAATAGTATCAACAACAGTAACTAATATTTATCATAATTATAATAATAATAATTTAAAATAATGATAAATTTATAATAGTAATAATAATATGTACTAGTAAGATACTCATTATATATATAAAATAAATAAATAATAGTATCAATAATAATAGTAATAGTATCAACAACAGTAACTAATATTTATCATAATTATAATAATAATAATTTAAAATAATGATAAATTTATAATAGTAATAATAATATGTACTAGTAATAATAATATATAATAATAATAATAATACTAATAATAATGAAATTAATAATTTATAATATTAATCAACAATTTCATTCTATGATAAATATAATAAATATAATGATTTGATAATAGCTTCAAAAGCAAGTGAAAGTAATGAATCAAGTGCACCTGCTGCCCCAACCCCTGCTGCTGCACCACCACCAGCTCCAGCTCCAGCTCCAGTACCGGCAAGTACAGGTGGACCACCTCCCCCACCAGGAGGTGCTGGAGGTCCTCCACCTCCACCTCCACCTCCACCTGTTGGCGGTGGACCACCACCTCCTCCAGCTGGTGGTGTACCACCTGCTCCAAAACCTGCAGCTTCTGCCCCAAAACCTGCCGCTGCACCATCAGGTAATATGTCATTAGCGGAACAAATTGCTGCATTGAGTAGAAAGAAACAAGAACAAAGAAATAATCAACCAATAGGTAAAAATTTTTATTATTATTAAAAAAATAAATAAATAAACAAGTAATATAAATGAAGTAATAATTAGTTTATTAATAAATATAATTAATAAATATTAAATTATCAATATATTATAGAAATAAAGAAGGTTGAACCCAAGCCTGAACCTATAAAGAAGAGTTCGGAACCACTTTCTATGCAAGAAGCTTTACAAATGGCATTTAAAAAGAGAGGTTTGAATATAAATAATAAAACATTTAATTTTCTTTATTTTATCATTAATTTAATTGTACTAAAACTCAAAATAAAAAAAAAAAAATTTAAAAATAAAAAAAAATTTATAAAAAAATTATATATATAAATATAATATAAAAATAAAAATAAAAATAAAAATGATTAAAAAAATAATTAATATTAATATATCATTATAATATATTAATTGTTACTAGCTGCTAAACAAAAAGCTGAAGAAGAAACAAAACCTGATGAAACAAAACCTGCTGAAACTAAACCAGAAGAAACTAAACCAGAAGAAACTAAACCAAAGGAAACACCAGCTCCTGCACCAGCCCCAGCTCCAGAACCTGCTCAAGCACCTGCTCCAGTTGAAGAAGAATATGGTGATCTTGTTATTGTATTATATGACTTTAAAGGAAGTAATCCTGACGAAATTGATATATATAAAGATGAATATTTAAGAGTTACCAACTGGGATATTGGGGAAGGTTGGGTATTTGGATATAAAAGTGGAGATAAACAAAAGGAAGGATCATTCCCAAAAGCCTATGTCCAACGTGTATAATAATAATAATATTATAATTATGACTATATATAATATTTGTGAATAATTTATATATTATTAATATAATATTGATACAATATAAATTTTTAATTTAAGATAAAGACTATATTTAATATTTTTTTTTTTCTTTTTTAAGAAATAATATAATAAAATAAAATAAAATAAAACCCTATTTATATATATATTTGATTATCATATGTATTATTAATATTGCTTTAAGATATAATATATATATAAAAAAATTAAAAATAAAATAAAACAATAAGGATATTCATATAAAAATTACAAAAACAAATATTATTATATATATATATATAATAATATAATAATAAATAAATTATATAAATTATATAAATTATAAAATAATTTATGATTAATATATTCAATAAAAAATTAACATAATTATAAATCCATATATATTTTCATTCAATAAAAAAGAAAAAAAAAAGGTTTGTTCAGGATTAGTGAATGAGTAAAAAATCTATATAATATATAAAAAGTTTTATAGATATGAATAGCATTTACAAAGTTCCAATATTAAAATACTACTCATAAATTTATTAAGTATTGTTCAATGTATTTTTTTATTTAACAAAATATTAAGTATTTTAACTAAAAAAAAGAAAAAAAAAAAAAATTTCTTTTATTGACAATTATATTATTAATTCGTTTTTTTCTCATTAAAGGTAATTTACATAAAATAGTGTAATTATCATATTTAATGTTAATATCATATCTACTATTTTTTATCATATTTATTTATGTTAATTTCATTTTGATTATTAATATAAATTTTTTTATTTTATATATATTATTTATTTTTATTTTATTTTGCAAATTTTTAATTATTTTTTTTTTAAATGTAATTATTAATATTATTATGATTAATTAAATTATTTAATCAATTAAGACTAAAATATATAATGTATTTTTAAAACCATACCATTTATATATATATATATTTTATAAGAATACTAATTTTTTTTTTTAAATTAATATTTATTATAATATTTATAATAAATATATATTTATTGACATTGAAAAAAAAAAAAAAAAAAAAAAAAAAAAAAATTTTTTTTTTCTTTATTAATTTCTATTTAATATTTATTATTATTACTTTAACTATAATTATTTTTATTATTATATATATATATATATATATTATTTGCCTAATATATCCTATAAATATTATTTTTTATTAGAAAACTTAACCCATTCATTTAATAAATTCTTTTTTGATGAATATTTTGGTTTTGCATTTATGAAATGTTTTGAAATATCTAATTTTTCTGCTTGAGACTTATTTTTATCCTTATCGAAATATATAATTGTTACAGTCATATCATCACGGTAATTACGACATTTTGGACTTGGAATAGATAATAAATCAGATATATATTTATCATCAGAACCACCTAAAGCATTTCTAATTACATGAGTTGCAGAATTAGAATCCTTTAAAATAGCTGGTACTTGCCTCTCTGATATTATAAGATTATTACTAGAATTTTTCATTTTTTCTTCAGTTTTCTTTTTAATTAATAATGATGGTGGTAATTTAGTTTCACTAACCTCTTTCTTTTGTTCATTCTTTCTACGTTCTTCTAAATGTTGAGAAACTAAATTAACAACATCTTCATTTGAAAGAACATCCCAAATACCATCAGTAGCCATAACTAAGAATTGATCCTCTTCACTTAATGGATGACATGTAACTACTGGTTCAGCTGTAATATATGGTGGTGTGTAATAAAATGGTAAAGGCCTACGACTAATGAACTTTGGTATAACAATTGATCTTTGAACCTTACTACTCCATTTATATCTTGAATCACTATAATAATAGTATATTAATTTTAATATTAAAATTATATTATTCATATTAAAATAACATTAGTTTTTTTTTTTATTATTTTGCTTTATTTTCTTTTAAAATAATATAACAATAATAAATAAATGAATAAATGAATAAATAAAATAAAATAAATAGTTGAAATATGAATATAAAGTACAAATTGAATAAAATAAAATAAAATAAAATAAAATAAAAAAAAAATAAAAATAAAAATAAAAATAAATTTTTTTTCTTTTTACCCAAAAGTTCGAGTTGGCATTAAACCACCTAATACACGATTTCGAATAAACATAGTTTCACTTTCATTTGGATGTTCCTTCATCATACGTTTAACTTCATCTTCATTACGTAAAGTTTGATCTATTGATAGTGGTATAGCTTCATAAACATAATCCTTTCCAGAACATTCATTATCATTATTTTCATTACTATTATTGTTTTTAACTTTACGACCAAGAACTGCACGACTATCACCAGTACATGCAACATATAAATCATCTGTTTCATTATCAACAACAGCAACTAATGCACAAGCACCTGATAAAGCTGTCATCATTTGCTTTTTAACAGTTTCTTCACTATCCAATGGTGATGTATAAATTTTACCAATATCTTTTTCATCTTCTTCATCAATTTCATCCTCAGTAAAATTAACATTACCATTTACAATATCATTATCAAGATTTACAAATGCTTTTTTTAAAGCTTCTGACATTTTATTAACTCTTTCTTCAATTTTCATCTTTCTTTTATTATCTAAAGTGTTATCGTTATCTGGATTTTCTGGAATTTTTGGAAGTTTTACTTTTTGTAAAGCACTTGCAATATAATTATGAAGTTGTTTTGCTACAATTTTTCCACATTCAGTTCCTGAATGACCATCATAAACACCAAAAATTAATTTATCTTTATAATATGCTTCTGTATGTTGATCTTCTATTGGATTATTTGAATTAACATAATTGTTTTCATAACTATTTTTTTTTAATGGTAATAATTCCAACCAATATAAAATAGTTAAAACATAAAATAAAATAAAATAAAGTAAAGTAAAATATATATAAAATAATTATAATAAATAGTCATATATATATATTTATATATATTACATTTCCATATTTATTTTTTTTTAAAAAAAAAAAAAAAAAAAAATAATAATAATAATAATAATAATAATTATAATTATAATTATAATTATAATTACAATTATAATATTAAATAAATAAATAATTTTAATTTATTTTCAATTACATATTGATATATCTATAATTAAAAAAAGAAATAATAATAATAATAATAATAATAATAATAATAATAATAAATTTTTTTATTATTATACATACCCTATAACAGAAGTTGTATTATTTTGAGAAATGGCTTTAGATTCATCTTTTTTATTAATACTAGCATTTTCATTGTTTTCGTCTTGAATTTCTTCTGATTTTTCTTCTTCTTTTTTTTCTTCTTTTGAAAAAGTTGAAAATTCATGTTTTCTTAAGAAACGAGTAACCATAGCAGGTGTTAATTCTGGATCGTCAGGATTAGGTATGAAGTCGTCATCATCATCCAAAGCTTTATTTCTTCCAACAGCTGATAATCTCTGGTCATGGTATATACGTCGTAATTCATCAAGAATCTCAAATAATTCATGGGCCAAAAATGAACCTGCAGATGCTCCTACTATAAAAAATACAAAAGAAATAATTGGATTTGGTCTATATCCTTTTTTATTATTTTTATTATTATCTTTCTTACTGTTTTCGTTACCGCTGGTTCCAGAAGGTGTTGCATTTGAAGAATCTTTAATATTTTTTTCATTATTTTTATTATTATTATTATTATTATTATTATTATTACCAGAAGGTGTTGAATAATATCTTTTTGAAAGACTATTATTATTTTTATATAAATAAATTTTAGATAATTCTATATTGGAATTTACTTTTATTAAATCATTGGTATTATTTAATAATAAAGATTTAGTATTTAAATAAGTAGTTGTTAGATTCTTTTTTTGTTGAAATTTCATAGGATTTAATAAACAAGAATTAAATTTAGAATTTAAATTAAATGCACTATTTAAATAATTCCATTTGGAATTATTATTTAGCAATTGAACCATGGATTGTACATTCATTTTTCTTCTTTTTTTTTTTTTTTTTGCCTTTTCTTTAAAAAAAAAATTATTTATATATATTATATTTACAATATCTTTATTCTCTATCCTTATTTTTTCTTACAGCATTATTCAAATAAAATTACAAATGTATATTATTGCATTTGATAATACTTTATTTATTCAATAAAAAAAAATAAGAAGAATAAGAATTATAAAAATAAATACATAATATAAAAAAATAAAAAAAAATAAAAAATAAAAAAATAAAAAATTCAATAAAATGTATTTTTTTTAAATTGTTAATATAATTTAGAATACAATAAAAAATATATATATATATAGTTAAAACTATTAATTTATATGTATATTAATTTATATATATATATTACATATTTTAATTTCTTATTTATTTTATTTGTTTAATAAAAAATTATTTTTAAAATATATAATTAAATATTAATTAATATTTGCATATTTAAAATAAGATATTTAAAAAATATTAATTTATAAAAAATAAAAATAAAAAAAAAAAATTTTTTAATAATAATCTATTTATTTTTACTATAAATATTAAAATGACACAAAAGTTATAAAAATATTTTATAATATAAAAGCATTTTTTTTTATTACATTTTATTATTAATATTTTTAATCATGATTAAAAATGATATTATTTTTATGGTCATATGTTATATTAAGTTTAAATTTTTGATAGTCTAATTATATGATATATATATATTATTTTGTAAATTAAATATTTACAATATCAAAATTTCATTAATATTGATATGCATATATATATATATTTATTATATAAATAATTATTGATTTCCATTTATATATATAGTCTTTTGTTTGTTTATTTGTTTATGTGTTTTATTTTATTTTATTCTATTTTATTTTGTTGTTACTTTTAATATTATTATTTAAATTTCCCAAGAAGAAATTAATTCATTTTCTCGAGTACTATCCAAAAATGGTATATCTATACTCGATATCATTGTATCACCACATAATGGACATTCACTTGTAATTAATTCCTGTAATTCCTCCTAAAAATATATATATTAACATTTATTAATGCAATTATAAAAATTCAAAATATTCATAATATTCATAATAATAATAATAATAATAATAATAATAATAATAATAATAATAATAATAATAATAGTAATAATAGTAATAATAATAATAGTAATAATAGTAATAATAGTAATAATAATAATAATTATAATAATAATATATTATTTTATTTTATTATAAGGAATTAAATAATAATAATAATATTATTATTATTAAATTTTGAAAATAACTATATTATTATTAAATAAATGTATATATAAATACCTTTAATTTTTCTAATGCTTTTTGATTATATTCTAATTCTTTTTCATCTTCAGTTCTAATGATACCACCTGTCTTTAAAGCCTTTGTTAAAGTTGTTGCTGCTGAATTAAAAATATTATTATTGTTATTACTATTATTATTATTATTTTCACTACTATCATCACTATCATTATCATTAATTAAAAATTCTACATTTGTTTCAATGTCATTTAACTCATTAATTTGATTATACAATTTTTTTATTCTTTTACTTCTACGAAGTGGATATGACTTTAATAACTATAATTTATTTAAATAAAATTTATATTAATAACATTATAATTATTATTTTATATTTATTATTTTTTATAATTTAATATATAGATATATAAAAGTAAAATAAAATGAATAAAATAAAATAAAATAAATAGTGAAGTAATATAAAAGAGTAAAGTATTAATAAAAATAAAATAAAATAAAATAAAATAAAATAAAATAAATAGTAGAATATTAAATATTAAAGTATAGATTGAATAAAATAAAATAAAATAAAATAAATAGTTGAAATATAAATATTAAAGTACAGATTGAATAAAATAAAATAAAATAAATAGTAGAATATTAAATATTAAAGTATAGATTGAATAAAATAAAATAAAATAAAATAAATAATAGAATATTAAATATTAAAGTATAGATTGAATAAAATAAAATAAAATAAAATAAATAGTTGAAATATAAATATTAAAGTACAGATTGAATAAAATAAAATAAAATAAAATAAATAGTGAAGTAATATAAAAGAGTAAAGTATTAATAAAAATAAAATAAATTAAAATAAATAGTGAAGTAATATAAAAGAGTAAAGTATTAATAAAAATAAAATAAAATAAAATAAAATAAATAGTAAGTAATATAAAAGAGTAAAGTATTAATAAAAATAAAATAAAATAAAATAAAATAAAATAGTAGAATATTAAATATTAAAGTATAGATTGAATAAAAAAAAATAAAATAAAATAAAATAAAATAAATAGTAAAATATTAAATATTAAAGTACAGATTGAATAAAAAAAAATAAAATAAAATAAAATAAAATAAAATAAAATAAAATAAAATAAAATAAAATAAAATAAAATAAAATAAAATATATATAATATAATAAAAAATGAAGATATATATAAATATAGATATATACTGAATTTAATAAGCAATCTGCATGGAATAAATGTTGACATGGAAATATATAAAACTGACGAGTTAATAATGTTTTTTTACAAATACGGCAAAGCTCATTAACAGGTATGATAGTATGTCTTATATGTATATATAATGAATTCAATATAAAATTTATTTTTTTTATCAGTTATATTAGGTAATAATTTAATTAAAAGATACATCTTATAGTATATAAATATAATATATTTATTTATATTTATTATTATGTTTGATTATTTACTTATTCTTTAATTCTCTTATATCGAAACGAATATTTTCAGCACTTTTTGTGGCATCATCCATTTCCTTCTTTAATTTATCTATATTAACATTGTATTCTTCCAGTGTTTTACATATTTCATCCTATAATTAATTTATTAAAAAAAAATAATAAATAAATTAATATATGTATCATATAGATAATAAGAATTAATAAATATTAGATATATAAAATATTACTTTAAAATCTTCAATTAAGACAAAGTCTGGGAAAAATGGTAATATATCAGATATCTTTAATAGATCACAACTCTTTAATAGTTGTAATGCGCTAAATATAATAATAATTGGAATAATAAGAATAAGAATAAGAATAAGAATAATGAAAAAAAGAAAAAAATTAATTTTTCTCTATATATAAAATCTAAAAATCTAAAAACTTATATATGTATATATATGCTAACGTTTTAATATCTTTCTTTTCTTCTATAACATGTTTAACAATACTTATCCAAAGTTTTTTTCTTAAAGGATCATTATTCTCAACTTTATCTGCATTATATTTAGCTAAATCTATATCATTATACTTTTTTTTTAATATATTATAAATCAGAAACACACATATATATATTATATATTATATTATATTAAAATAAAATGATATAGATTTATAATAATAATAATAATAATAATAATAATAATAATAATAATTGTTAATCAATATTCTTTTTTATTATTATTATTATTATTATTATTATTTATTATTAATTATTATTATTATTACTATTATTATTATTATTTATTATTATTAATTATTATTATTATTATTATTTTTTAATAATTATTAATTATAATTACTAAAAAAAAAATAAAATAAAATAAAATAAAATAAAATAAAATAATATAAAATAAAATAAAATAAAATAAAATAAAATAAAATAAAAAAACCTTTAACGCTAAATTAACAGATTCTTCATAAAGTTTCATTTCACTATAAATATATACACATGCATGTGTAATTCCATATTGGGTACATATTCTTAAAGCATATTGTAAATCATAATAAACTGGCTTATTCTTTAATTTTAATAATAATATTAATAATAATATTAATAATAATAATATATATATATATATTTATAAATATTTAATTATATTATTGATTTAATTATTTTAATTACTTTTTCTTTAAAATAATAATAATAATAATAATAATAATAATAATAATAATAATAATAATAATAATAATAATAATAATAATAATAATAATAATAATAATAATAATAATAATAATAATAATAATAATAATAATAATAATAATAATAATAATAATAATAATAATAATATAAATCCATGTATGATTCAATTTCAATTTTTTTCTTTTTACCTCATGAATAAGAAATTCTAAAAGTTCACTACAATCTTCATTTGTAGATTGTTTTGCATATAAAGATAATAAATAATTATGTATTGTCATATCTGTATTATGAAGATTTTGGCAAACATAGTTTAAGTATCTTATAGCTTGATTCTATAATTAAATTTTATGATATTAAATTACAAAAAGAAAAATTTAGAAAATACAAATATAAAAAATTAATATTATATACTAATAATGAAATAGATAAAATATAAATAAAAATATATTAAATAATAATAAATAAAAAATAATAATATAATAAAAAATAAAAATTTAATAAAAAAATATAAAAAATAAAAATATAATAAAAAATAAAAATATAATAAAAAATAAAAATATAATAAAAAATAAAAATATAATAAAAAATAAAAATATAATAAAAAATAAAAATATAATAAAAAATAAAAAGTATAATAAAAAGAAAAAATATAATAAAAAATAAAATTATAATAAAAAATAAAAATATAATAAAAAATAAAATTATAATAAAAAATACAAATATAATAAAAAAATTAATATTAACCTTTCCTTCAATTCCCTCTTTTCCATAACTTTTTTGAGGGTCATATTTTAAAAGGGAAGGTATTAAATGTCTTGGGTTTAGTTTTGGTTCATGAATCCACATATTAACAGTTGCATAGGGCACGAACTCCATAAGTACTGGAGAAAATTTATAATATAAATCTAAAGAACTCTTTTGATTTAAAAAATATATTAATATATTATATAATAATAATAATAATAATAATAATAATAATAATAATAATAATAATAATAATAATAATAATAATGATGATGATGATGATGATGATAATAATAATAGTAGTAGTAGTAATAGTAATAATAGTAATAGTAATAATAATAATAATAATAATAATAATAATAATAATAATAATAATAATAATAATAATAATTAAATCATTAAATAATAATGATAAATAATATTTTTATTTTATATAATAAATAAACAAATAAATAATGATTATAATAAATAATTAATAAATTAGATATAATTAATAAAAAAAAAAAGAAAAGAATATTATATTATATATATGAAATTTACTTGTTTCCTCAAAATACTAATGACTTTTTCAAAATCTTTTTCTTGAATATAGTGAACAAGCATACGTTCATAATCTTTTACTAATTCTGAAAACATCAATAGTTCTTCTGATCTACCATAACTCGATATAATTTGATAAATAGTTTTTTTATCTAAATGATCCTTTATTTTAATATATATATTTTAAATGTAATTAATCAATATAATTTACGGTAATAATAAAAATTATATATATATATATATATAATTTTTTTTTAAAAAAAAAAAAAAACTTTATTATTATTATTTAAAATTATAGACGATTTATAAATGTAAATTATATATATATATATAGATTTCTTACTTTATTAGTATACATAAATGATTTAAATTCATCTTGGGTCATTTTTTTATCTTCCTCCAGTAATGTGATTTGATTTTTTGAAGCTTCTAATTTTTCCTCAGAAACATCCGATAATTTCTGTAACGCTTCATAGGCTAATTTTTCATTCTTAACTTTATCACTTATTTGATTTAATTTATTTATAAATATTTCTACAAGCCATGTACAAATAAGTTTCTTTTGTAAAATATCCTAATATAATAATAATAAAAAAAAAAAAAAAAAAAAAAAAAAAAATACTATTAATTATATAATAAATAATGAATATATATATATATATATTTTCCCTCTTTTTTTTTATGTAATTTATTAAGTTTCAACATACCTGAGATTTTAATTTTTCCAATTTTTTTAATAAAAAGACTCGTAATGCATCATTTTCATTTTTATTAATAAAACGTAATACAATTTCTTCAAAGGATATAGAATGAATTTGTGCAAAATATTCAGCAGAAAGATTATAACGTTGTTGCAAATAATAATAATCTGCTTGAGAAGTTAAAACTTTATCTTTTTGAGATTCATTCTATAAAATGATTTCAATTATAAAAAATACAATTATTATTATTTTATTGATAAAATTATATAATTAATAATATTATCTCATTAAAATAATAATAATAATAATAATAATAATAATAATAATTAATAATATATAAAAAAAAAAAAAAAAAAAAAAAAAAAAACCTTTGTAAATGATAAAGCTGTATCAAACATTTTTTGCTTTAAATAGAAATTCCAAACATTTCTATCTTCATCTGTAATTAAAATTTCATATAAGGAATGAGTAGTAAAAAGCCAATAAGACTCATTAACAAAATCCATTCTAAGACCAAGAACTTTTTCACCTGGTTCCTAATTTATATTAAAATATATATATATATATATATAATATTAATTAGCAAATATTTATTAATATAATAATAATAGATAAATAAATAAATAAATATACTTACCAATGGAATATCTTCTTCATAAATTATTAAATTATCTAAATTACACATAGCCTTTATTTTTTTCTTATATAATAATAATATATGAAATTGAGTAATGGCAACCGAAAGAGGAACAGTTTCTAAAGATTTTGATGCTTTATTATTAGATTTAGAATTATTTTCTGGATATCTTTAAATATATATTTAATTATAATATAATATATAATATATTAATTTTTATATTTATAATTTTTGATATATTTTATATTAAAATTTATTCAGAAAAAAAAAATTGCATATATATATTAATAAAAATTATTATTATTATTATTATTATTATTATTATTATTATTATTATTATTATTATTATTATTATTATTATTATTATTATTATTATTATTATTATTATTATTATTATTATTATTATTATTATTATTATTATTATTATTATTATTATTATTATTATTATTATTATTATTATTATTATTATTATTATTATTATTATTATTATTATTATTATTATTATTATTATTATTATTATTATTATTATTATTATTATTATTATTATTATTATTATTATTATTATTATTATTATTATTATTATTATTATTATTATTATTATTATTATTATTATTATTATTATTATTATTATTATTATTATTATTATTATTATTATTATTATTATTATTACTTACGATACTAATTTAGAATTATTAATAACACTTTCTCCTGCTTTTTGAGATCCAAAAACTAATTCACCAGTATACATTCCTTTACCAGTCGTCCAAATAAATTCTTTTGGAATACTTGGCCAACCATTTTCATGAAATTGACTTCTAAAATGACATTCACTATGTTTATGAAAACTTATTATTTCCTTTTCAACTAATTAACATATTTTAAATATACATAAATATACATATACATATATTTACATATACATATATTTATAATAATATTTATTCAAAAATTATTTTTTAATAAATAAATAAATAAATAAATAATAATAATAATAATAATAATAATAATAATAATTATAATAATAATAATAATAATTATAATGATAATAGTAGTAGTAGTAAACAAAAAAATATAAAATAATTAAATATGTATTATATATATAAATAGATAGATAGATTTAATATGTATATAAATCAATAAATAAAATGTAATTATTTATGCTAATTATATATATAATAATATTTTTTTTTACATGGTGTGTTATCTTTAAAAAAATCTGAAAACATTCCACTTTCATTATTATCATTAATATTTGGAGAAGAAATTTCACCAATAAATTGATATAATTTTATTGAGGTAGCAACGAAAACAACATATTTTTGAGGATCTGTTGGAAAAGTTTCAAATCTTAATCCCGTTATTGATAACATTTCATCATTAAATGAATAAACCTAAAATGATTAATTTTAGATAAAAAAAAATAAAAATAAAAATAAATTAAAATAATTAACTATAATTATTTATATTTTTATTCATAAAAAAAGGAATATAATTTAAAATAAAAAATAATATACTATTATTTTATAATAAAATATTATATTAAATTATATGACATTATATTATATTATATTATACCTGTTTGAAAAAGCGTTCTTCTCTTTTAAAATATTCATCGGTAGGTTGAATTTCTACTTCATAAATTTTTCCATTATTTGTACCTATAAGAATTAAACCTGTAGATATATCATTTACATTTGGTTTTCCTCTCCATGCTATAGATTGTATATTAATTCCCTGTTAATTAATATTATTATCAATATTAGTATTATTAGTATTTTGAAATATCAACAATTATTATTATTATTTATTTATTTATTTATTTATTTATTTATTTATTTATTTATTTATTTATTTATTTATTTATTTATTTATTTATTTATTTATTTATTTATTTATTTATTTATTTATTTATTTATTTATTTATTTATTTATTTATTTATTTATTTATTTATTTATTTATTTATTTATTTATTTATTTATTTATTTATTTATTTATTT
>JACVTC010000007.1:687500-765000 GCA_016946835.1 Neocallimastix lanati (nom. inval.)
GAGAGCCCTTCGTTCCTTCCGTTCCATTTCCTTTATTCATAATTTACAAGTTATTGTGACAGCATTAACACAAACCTTAAAAAATGATATTATAGATGTTATTTTAATGCTTTTACTTATTATGTTTGTCTTTGCGGTTTCCGGAGTTTACTTCTTTGGGCAAGATATTACAAATACAGATGCCTATAATTCATGGCATTCTATTGGAAATTCATTTTATGTCATTTGGGTTTTAGTAACAGTAAGTTTTTTTTTTTTTTAAGAATATAATTAAAAGCAAATAATATATTTTTAAAAATTATATAAATTAAAAAAAAAAAAATTTTTCCTTTCTTTTTTTTTTTTTTAACATAAATTTAAATGATATAAATATATATATTAATATATTTTATATTTTATACTATATATATTTAAAATTGAATATAATTGATAGTCAGATGGTTGGACAGCCTATTCGTATGAATTAGAACAGTATGGATATAGAATGCATCAATTCTTCTTTGTTATCTTCATTTTTATTGGTAATATGATTTTTACTAATATTTTCATTGCTATTATCTGTCAGGTATTTTTATGAATAAAAAAATTTTATTTATATTAATAAAAATGATAATAATATAAATATATATATATATATATATATATTTTAAAATAATAATGATATATTGATAATATTTTATTTAAATTTAAAACAATTCTTGACAATAAATAATTATATAATAAATTGTTATTAATAATAATAAATATTTTTATATTTTATTATATGTATATATAATAATAATAATAATAATAATAATAATAATAATAATAGAATATTGATAATGCAACCGATAAAGATAAAGCAATTCAAAAGCATAAATTAATGTTAGCAAGAAAAGAAAAGCAAGATTATTTCTTAAAGAAACAAAAAGAAGATATGGAAAAGTTAATTTCAAAAAAGGTAAAATATATATATATATATATATTAATATTAAAATAATGATATATTCTTATATTCAATAATTTACACATAAATATTAATTTTATTTATTTATTTATTTATGTATTAATTTATATATTTATTGATCTTATTATATTAACTATTATTTTAAATTAAAAAATACTAACAATAATAACTATAATTAATAATAACTATAATTAATATTATTATTATTTAGAAATTTCTTAAAGGTGGTGATATGCAAGAACTTTTACAAAAAGCAGCAGGTAAATTAAGACATGAAGATATGATTCCAATGAGTTATTTAGCCTGTTCCTTATTATGGATGGAAACCTATTTAGTTACCTTAAATTACCATGAAAATACAATGTATAGGTAAGCAATAAAAAATTATTTTAAACATATTTTAATAATAATAATAATAATAATAATAATAATAATAATAATAATAATAATAATAATAATAATAATAATAATAATAATAATAATAATAATAATAATAATAATAATAATAATAATAATAATAATAATAATAATAATAATAATAATAATAATAATAATAATAATAATAATAATAATAATAATAATAATAATAATAATAATAATAATAATAATAATAATAATAATAATAATAATAATAATAATAATAATAATAATAATAATAATAATAATAATAATAATAATAATAATAATAATAATAATAATAATAATAATAATAATAATAATAATAATAATAATAATAATAATAATAATAATAATAATAATAATAATAATAATAATAATAATAATAATAATAATAATAATAATAATAATAATAATAATAATAATAATAATAATAATAATAATAATAATAATAATAATAATAATAATAATAATAATAAAATAAATGTAAATAAAAATATGATAAATTAATATTAACTTTTAATAATTCGATTTTATTATTATTATTATTATTACTATTGTAAATATATATGTATATTATAAATTAGATCACAGCAAGCACATTTCCATATAGCAAATACACTCTGTGAATTAGTTGATAGACAAATTAATGATTATTAATATAATAATATATTATATATACATAATAAATATACATATAATATATATCTTTTTAACTTTTTATCTATTCTTATCTTAGTATTTTTTAGAATAAAATAAAATAATAATAAAAACAATAATATTAAATATATGAGATATAGTTTACAAAAAATAATTACAATTAAATATAATTACAAATAGATCTTTTATTTTTATAATAATAATTTTTTTATCATTTAATATATATTTATATAAATTTATTAAATAATATACATATATATAATAAGAATAAAAAATAAAAAAAATAAAAATTCATTAAAGCTGTTTCCTTTTTCCTTTTTTAATATAATTACAATTTACAATACTAATAATAAAAAAAAAATTAATATTATAAAAAAAATTTTTTAGCATATGTGTGAATATTATGTGTTCTATTTATTTTTCATATTGAATCCTTAATAGTATGTAAAGTATAGCGTAGTATAGAATTGATTTGAGTGGATAACTAAAAAAAAATTTATTTAATTTTTTTTAAAAGGAAATAATAAAATAATTTAGATTCATATAATGAGCACCCATCTCCCATTTTGATCATAACAAATATAACTGTTAAGTGTGAATATCACTAAATTCAAAAATTTTATTGAATCTTATTGGTCTGATGTTGGTAAATTCCAAAGAATTAAAGGTACGAATTACGATAACTTCAAATTTATAAATACTAGAAATTTATTCAGGCTCAGCCTTGAATACCCTCATTTAAGTTTTGGTTTTAACTAGATATTAAGATTAAGAGCTGGTTTCAAATATACTACCACTATTGCAATTAGTAGTGGTAGAATTTCTGACGATTGTCCTAAATTCTGCCCTTGCTGTGGAAAAGATGATCAATCTTTTATCCATTGGATATTTGAATGCTCTACCTTTTCTTTATGTCGATGTAAATCTTTAGATTTCATCGATGACCTTTTCATTTTATTTTCCAATAAAGTAAGGAATCTTTCCATACTTTCTTATTCTAATATTCTAGAATATGAAAATTTCATAAACAGATATATTTATATATTCCTTCTTGGTGGAATTTCAGCTTTAGATGAGCTACAATTCGATACAGGGGAATAGAGGCATTTTAAGTGAACAATTCCTAAAAAGTTAACAGGGGTCTACTGTTCCGTATATTATGGGGCTTGCGGAATATCTTGCTAGTACAATATCAATCATTAATAGCTTTCTTGAGTTACTTTTTGAGAGGTTTAGCAAAAACACTTTCATTATTAAGAGTGCATTTAGAGAAAACATTATTATAAATTAAATAAAGTTTTCTCTAAGTCTAAAAAAAAATTACCAAGAGGGCCGTCGTTGTACCGATATAGCAAAAGAATAGTGTAATTAGTAGTCCTGTTAATTCTCATTAATACATATTTACTAATAGCACCATTCCGATCACAGAACCTATAGTAAGTAATTCAACTTTTAATGATCTTTCATGTGGTTCAGGGGAGAGTTTTTTTTTAGTGGATACTACACTATCTATTTTAAAGATGTTACTTCTTTGTTTTATTATTTTATATTTAATTGGTGATCATGTTACTACACATAATATACATCACACTGAAATTTTTATAACTTTTGAACTTATTCATATTCTTTATTACATTAAATTTTCTTTGATTAATTAAAATTGTTTTTTATTTTTATTATTTTTTATTATTTTTTACTTTACTTAATCTTTTATATACATTTTATTTTTATCTTTAAACTATATAATGTATTTTTTATTAATAATGCATAAAAATTAATTCATCTATTCAATAAAACACTGAAAGTGTATTCTCTTCCTAGTCTAAATATATATATATAGAATGATTATAATATAATAATGTAAATTGAAATCATTTCTATCAAAAAAAAAAAAAAAAAAAAAAAAAAAAAAAAAAAATTTTTTTTTAATAAAATAAAACAAAAGAAAATAACATCTATAAAGTAGATTAGTATATTGGCCACTAAATTCACCTTAAAGCTAAGAGAAATATTATTATAAAATTCAACTTTCAATCCATTGATTCGTTTGTGTGAAGAATAAATAATTGCTATTCGTGTTAAGATATAATCGAAAGGAAGGAGACCTAGTAAATAGAAATTCCTCTTTTGTCATATTTCATATGACGTTGACACTCTTGAAGGATTTTAATTTTTCACTAATACCGATCAAAAAAAAACAACTCAAGAAAGCCTCATATATTTGGAATAGTGTTGGTTAGGTAATCCTCTAAGTTGATTATATATGGGAACATTAAACTCAGAAATTTTTTAAGATGAAGTTCTTTTTTTTTTTAAAATATTACTGTTCATCAGTATTGAACTGTAGCTACATCTAAAGCCATCTAAAGCTAAATTTCCACCAAGAAAAAAGGTAAAAATATATTCATTAACTTTTTTTTTCTTCATAATCAATACATCATAGCCTACAGGATTAATTAAATATTGAATACTCTTAGTTTAAATTTTTTTATTAAAACTAAGAAAAGGAGGTATTATAAAGAAAAGAGAGATTTATATTGATAATGTAAGCATAAAGTTTAGAAAATAAATATAGAATCTTTAATCCTACATTAATGAATGAAATACCACGATTAATTTACTACAATCGGAAAGATCGGTTTCAATTCTAAATCATTTGAAAATGGTATACCTAAGTAGGGATAGCAATTCATTTTAGATAATTCTTGACTTAAAAGATAAAAGGTAGGGTTACTAATATTAAGAAATCTTGAAACTTCCCCTCGAACTACTAAAAAGGCACATTTATTGATACGAAATTGCATTTCATCATTTCTAACCCACTTACTGTCAAACTTTAACAATTTCTTAAGTTGAGATCCTGTTGAATCACTTTTTTTTTTTTAGACTAAGAAGAGAATACACTTCCAGTGCTTTATTAAATATATTAAAATATTTTTATGTATTACATTTTTTTAAAAATATAAAAAATGCATTATATAATTTAAAGATAAAAAAAATTAAATATATGTATAAGAAAAAGTAATATAAAAAAAAAAATAAAATTAAACATATACAATTTTAATTAATCGCAGAAAATTTAATGCAATAAAGAATATGTTCAAAAGTTAAAAAAATTCGATGCGATGTATATTATGTGTAGTAACATAATCATCAGTTAAATATAAAATAATAAAAACAATGAAGTAACATCTTTTAAAATAGATAGTGTGGTATCGACTAAACTCACCCATGAACCATATGAAAGATCATCAAAAGTTAAATTACTTACTAAGGGTTCTGTGTTCGGAACGGTGCTATTAGTAAATGTGTATTGATGAGAATTAACAGGACTTCTAATGGCACTATTCCTTTGCCATATCGGTATGACATCGGCACTCTTGGTAATGAAAGTATTTTTACTAAACCTCTCAAAAAATAACTCAAGAGAGCTACTGATGATTGATATTGTACTAGCAAGATATTCCGCAAGCCCCACAATATAAGGAACAGCAGACCCCTGTGAACTTTTTAGGAATTGTTCACTTAAATGTCTCAATTCCCCTGTATCGAATTGTAGCTCATCAAAAGCTGAAATTCCACCAAGAAGGAATATATAAATATATCTGTTTATGAAATTTTCATATTCTAAAATATTAGAATAAGAAAGTATGGAAAGATTCCTTACTTTATTGGAAAATAAAATGAAAAGGTCATCAATGAAATCTAAAGATTTACATCGACATAAAGAAAATGTAGATCATTCAAATATCCAATGGATAAAAGATTGATCACGAGATAAGGTATAAACACTAAACGTTGAGTTCCTTTTGAAATAACTCTTACATTTTTTCTTCTTTTCAATATTAAGATAATCTTCCTTGTTCGAGGAATCAGAATCAATACACCACAACAATACAGTGTTAATTAAGGATTGTACATTCTTAGAATTATTTTTGTTTGAACCTAAGAGTGGAGCAAAATATAATCCTTTGCTAATAATATATTGTAAAGCATTATATTTGATTCAATAAAATCTTTGAATTTAGTGATATTCTTTTTCTTAATTTTTTCCAAATTTTAATAAAAACAAATTTTAATGAATCAAAAATCCAATGGATTTTTTTTTTTTTTTAGACAGGGAAGAGAATACACTTCCATAAATTTATTAATTTTATTATTTAAAAAATACATGTAGGTGAAAAGTACATTATAAATTAAAAATAAAAATAAAAGTTAAAAAATAAAAAATAAAAAAGCTCAAAAATATTATGCATTTCTGCAAGTTGTACTATGCAGGAATTTTTCCCTTCCTAATAAATAAAAAAGTAATAAAACCTATAGAAGTATCATCTTTAAAAGAGATAGTGTGGTGTCCACTAAACTCCCTGGATTCATCATCTAATGAACTACTAAGGAAAGATTCACCCTTCGTAGAAATAGATGATGATCCTGTATTATTATTATGCCTTATCAGTATGACGTCGACTCTCTTGGTTAAGTTTGGTATTTTGGAATGCCTATCAAATAATAGCTCAAACGAACTACTTATGATAGGTATTGCGCTGGTTAAGAATTCCGCCAAGCCCACAATTTTTGGAACAGGTGACTCAGATGAACCTTTGAAAAGTAGTTCATTTAATTGTCTCTGTTCCCTACTATCGAAATATAACACATTTAAAGCTAAAGTTCCACCAAGAAGGGACAAGTATATATAATTATTGATATAATCTTCAAAATCAGAAATAGAGTCATAGGAAAAAAGAGGATTAAACGTTCTAATTTTCCTATTGAACAAAACATAGAGATAATAGATGAAATTTAAAGAATTCCATCTAAAAGATGCAAGAACATTGCATTTAAAAATCTAATGTTCAAAAGATTGATTATCTTCGCCACAACAGGGGCATGTCTTGGGATAATCTTCTGAAACTCTACCCATTCTAATAACAATAGTAGTATTGTATTTATAACCACAGCGTATACGTATAATCCACGAAAATTCTTAATTGAATTGGGGATATTTTAAGCTAAGCATAATTATAGTTTTATTATTTGAGAACTTGATACTATCGTAGTTTTGACCTTTAATACCTTGAAATTTGGAAAACTAATTTCCAATAACGTTCTAAAATATCGTCATATTTTACACATTTGTATTTTTTGATTTTTTTGTTCAAAGTTCTAGATTCATTAGTCCAGGAATAATACGGCATTTTGAGAATAGATTTAATAAGATCCTTTATTGTACCTTTTTTTAATAATTTTTCTAAATTTTTTGTACTTGGAGCAATGAGAACAACATCATCAGCAAAGAGTTCACCACAAAACTTTTTTCTTCCTATACTAACGCCATACTTTTCACATTATTTAGTATATCATTGATGAACCAATTGAATAAGATTGAAGATAATGGACAACCTTAACGAACACCTCTTTTTAATAAGAAATTCATTTGATAACATTGAAGCAAATCAAGCAAGTGCTTTAGATGAAATATATAAATTACAAAGAAAATCAAAACATTTACCACGTACTCCATAATGATATAATTCAGTAAAAATGTTAAACATAGGAACTGAATCATAAGCTTTTTTTAAGGTCTAAAAAGGCTAAATATGTGAATTTTTCTTGAAATTTTCTTCTTTGGCAAATTTCTCTTATCGAAATGAATAAACTAATGCATTCTTCACGATTGCGAAAAACCAAATTGTTCAGGTCTAATGAAATTGTGTGTAAGTGCGTAAGATGACATTCTATTAGTTATAATTTTTGAAACGATTTTCAGTCCAATATTAATGAGAGAAAAACCTCGATATTTACTAAAATCTAATAGGTCACCTTTCTTTGGGATAGATACAATAGAAGCTGAGTTCCATTTTTTAGGAAAGAACCCATTCCATATTTTATTAAATATTAATTTAAGGCACTTTCCAGTGGCAGAATGTGTTTCTAGTAATTCTTTATTGCAGAATAGAGCTTTGTAAAATTCAATCGGGATACAATCGGGGCCAGATGCTGTTTTTCATTGATGAAATAGTATTTTTAATATCATCAATCGTAATTGGACCGTTGGTATTCCAAGCAGTGGAACTAAAATTAATATTCCGTAAAGCACGATTCCAGTAGTTACAATTAAGGCTGTGATCTGTAGGGTCAGAAGCTAGATCTTTATAATATTCAGCCCATCTATCTAATTGTTTAGTAGGAGAGATAATATCTTGACCAAATTTAGATTTTATGCAAGTAAGTGAGGTAGATGAACAAGATGGTTTAGCCATTTTTTTTAAACATCTCCAACCATTTTTGAAATCATTATTCAAAAAAAATTACCGATTTTTATTATATTAGCCTTTGTTTTGGAATGAAAGTCTTAATTTCTTTCCCGATATTATTTGCTATATTGATAAATTTTACTACCATTTCATCAGCCATAAGCGTATCGTAATGAGAATTGAGGTCATTTGCTAAGATTGAAAAACAATTATGTGATAAAAGATCTGATTTTTTTGTTTTACAAATATGTGTAGGCCATTTAGAAACTTTAGCAGGTCTTATAAAGCCATCGGAAAAAACTTTGTTGCAAGAAAGTTTTTTTTTTTTTTTTTAGACTTAGAGAAAACTTTATTTAATTTATAATAATAATAAAATTACATGATTTTAGTAAAAAAAAAAAATACATGAAATAAAATATTATATATTATAAAATTATAAAAGTGCGTTAGAAGCAATAGCCTCTAACTTTTCCCATTCCTCGATAATAACACCACGTCCATTATTGCGAGTAATAATTTCAGTATTAGTGCTATCAATCGAATCTGTATCTGGAGGTGAAAATCCATGCCTTATCATTTCGACGTCGACGCTCTTGGTAACGGTAGATTCAACGGAATACCATTTCATCATCAATCTAAAGGATAGACAAATTAATGGTATTACATTTGTTAGAAACACCGCAATCCCCACAAAATACGGAACGGTTGACGAAGTTGAACTTTGTTTAAAAATATTGTCAACTAATTGTCTTTATTCCCCATCATTAACTTTAATTTTTGAATATATTGAACGCCCACCAAGAAGAGCACTCAATATATAATAATAAATATTATTATCATAGTCCTTTTCTGAATCTAAAGAAACATCCAAGGATTTTTGTTCAATTATCATAGCAAACTTTAAAAAGAGATCATTTAAAAAAGGTAAAGAATTATTTCTGTAATATTCCAATTCTTTACAGGCAAAGATCCAGTGAGAAAAGCTAGTTACACTAACACCACAACAAGGGCAATATTTAGGGCAATCTTCTGAAACTATTTTTCTTTCAATGGAAATACTAATGTCAAATTTAAAATCGCACCTAATTCGAGAAATCCAAAAGAATATTAATTGATACTTAGGATATTTTTTTTTTTTAGACTAAGAGAATAACTTTATTTAATTTATAATAATAATAAAATTAAATGATTTTAAAGGAAAAAAAAAAAATAATAAAATACATGAAATAAAATATTATATATTATTAAATTATAAAAGTGCGTTAGAAGCAATAGCCTCTAACTTTTCCCATTCCTCGATAATAACACCACTTCTATTATTGTATACTTAGGATATTGAAATGTTAAATTTTTGATTTCTGAAATAAATCTAAAATCATTCTCCTTGTAAATAATTGCATTTTTAGCATTTGATGGTTTAAAGACATCTCTTTTCACTTGTTTTTTTACCATTTAATTTCTTATCCAAAGTTCTTGATTCTTTAGTCCATGAGTAATGTTGCAAGAAAGTAAAATAGGTTTATGATCAGAAATACCATAAAATGAAGTACAAACTGATGTCTTATTAAAATGAGTTGCCAAAGCCTCATTATAGATGACATGATCAATGCAAGATGAAAAATCTAATGGAAACAAAACAATTTGGTAGATTCAGTCACCAAAAACTCCTAAACTAATTTTTTTTTTTTTTAGACTTAGAGAATAACTTTATTTAATTTATAATAATAATAAAATTACATGATTTTAGTAAAAAAAAAAATACATGAAATAAAATATTATATATTATATAATTATAAAAGTGCGTTAGAAGCAATAGTCTCTAACTTTTCCCATTCATCGATGATAACACCACATTCATTATTGCGAGAAATAATTTCAGTATTAGTGTTATCAATCGAACCTGTATCTGGAGATGAAAATCCATGCCTTATCATTTCGACGTCGACGCTCTTGGTAACGGTAGATTCAATAGATTCAACAGAAATCCATTTCATTATCAATCTAAAAGATCGACAAATTAATGGTATTATGTTTGTTAGAAACTCCGCAATTACGGAACGAACTTTGCTTAAAAAATATTGTCAACTAATTGTCTTTGTTCCCCATCATTAACTTTAATTTTTTCATATACTGAACACCCGCCAAGAAGAGAACTCAATATAAAATAAGAAATATTATTATCATAGTCGGAACGAACTTTGTTTAAAAAATATTGTCAACTAACTGTCTTTGTTCCCCATCATTAACTTTAATTTTTGAATATATTGAACGCCCACCAAGAAGAGCACTCAATATATAATAATAAATATTATTATCATAGTTCTTTTCTGAATCTAAAGAAACATCCAAGGATTTTTGTTTAATTATCATTGCAAATTTCAAAAAGATATCATCTAGAAAAAGTAAAGATTTATTTCTGTAATTTTCCAATTCTTTACAGACAAAGATCCAGTGAGAAAAGCTAGGTACACTAACACCACAACAAGGGCAACATTTAGGGCAATCTTCTGAGACGATTTTTCTTTTAATGGAAATACTAATATCAAATTTAAAACCACACCTATTTCGAGAAATCCAAAAGAATCCCAACTGATACTTAGGATATTGAAATGTTAAATTTTTTGATTTCTGAAATAAATCCAAAATCATTCTCCTTGTAAATAATTGCTTTTTTAGTTTTTGAGGGTTTGAAGACATCTCTTTCCCAATTAAAACTTTTTTATTTCACTTGTTTTTTTTACCATTTAATTTCTTATCCAAAGTCCTTGATTCTTTAGTCCATGAGTAATGTGACATAGTAGGAATATTATTAGTGAGATGATTAATAGTACATGATGAATTTTTCCATTTTCTAAAGTATCGTAATTGAGATATTGCACAGATAGCTGAAAGAGGAGGTATTATCAATTCACGAGTAATGTCATAGAGACTAACAGAAGAATTGCGAGATTTAAATCCATAACTCCAATAAAGTCCTCTATTAATAATTTTTTGAGGCTTTAGAACATTTGCTCTTATTTTAACCAAAGAGAGGAGCATAATATATAACAAGACTAAGAATAAACGAAATTAAAACATATTTCTTCAATGGGAGAGGAATAGATTTATTAATAAGAAATCGAAAGTACAAATTTAATTTGACATTTAAATTACTGTTTAATTTGGATTGTATAGATTTCAGTGATAAAGATTCATCAAAAGGAATACCAAGATAGGTATAGTTGTCAGTTTTAGGTAATTTGTTACTACCAATAAAGAAAGATGGATCTTCATAGTTTATCGGTTTAACAAAGTTAATCGATTTTACAACAAGAGTAGCACACTTATTAATTCCAAAAGTCATTTCATTTTTAATAGCCCCTTCATGAACTTTATTCAAAATTTTCTTAAGAGCTTGTTTAGATGGAGCAACTAAAAACAATGTCATTTGCAAAAAGTCCACCACAACAATTTTGAGAATCTAAATATACACCATACTTATCACAATTATCCAGTATATCATTAATGAGCAAATTGAATAAAATAGGAGATCGAGGGTATCCTTGTCTAACACCACGATTAATCGAAAATTCTTCTGAGAAATTACCATTAAAAAAAGCACGAGCTTTAGAAGATAGATAAAGATTCTTTAAAAATAGATGACATTTATCTCTAATTCCTAAGTTATATAATTTGGCCAAAATATTAAAGATAGGTACTGAATCATAGGCTTTTTTAAGATCGAGAAAAGCAAGATAAGTAAAATTTCCTTGAAATTTTCTTCTTTGACATATCTCTCTAATTGAAATATATAAACTTATGCATCCTTCTTTATTTCTAAATCCAAATTGTTCAGGTCTAACAAATTTATGTTCAAGGGCATATTTAGCAATTCTATTAGTAACAATCTTTGAAATAATTTTTAAGCCAACATTAATAAGAGAAATACCACGATAATTATTACAATCCGAAAGATCTCCTTTTTTTGGAATTAATATTATAGATGTCGAATTCCACTCTTCAGAGAAATCACCATCCCAGATTTTGTTAAATAATGAAAGTAAACATTTAGCACAATCAGAGTCGTCATCAACTGAAGAATCATTTTGATTATCGGATAAATCAGATTTACTAAAGAAGGCTTTAAAAAATTCAATCGGAACATCATAGGGTCCAGGAGTTTTATTATTTTTCATATCAAGCACAGTGTTTTAAATTTCTTCCATAGTAATAGAATTATTAATATCCCAAGTAAGATTATTATTAGGATGAGTTCCAAATAAACTTACCCAGTATTGATTATCCAAACTGTGTTGAGTAACATCAGAAGCTAGTTCACTGTAATGTTCAGCATATCGATTTAATTGATCCGAATGAGAAAATAAAAAGTTACCCTACCCTGCTTGTCCTTTAAAACGCTTGACGAAATAGAATTAGAGTACATAGGGTGAGATAGCTTCTTTAATTTTAGCCAAGCACTCCTAGCATTTTTATTACGAAAATCATTACATGCAGATTCTACTGACTAATGAAATTGTTTTGATTTAATAGAAAACTTAATTGACCTGACTTTATCACATATATTTTTATATTCACGAATCAAATTTAAAAATTCATCAAGGTTTTCAAAATTAGGACCTAAAGAAAAATTTTTAATTTCATTAAATGCAACATGCTTTTCATGAGAAAGCTTCTTGATATAATAAGGGCAGTGGAAAGCTGAGCCTTTAAAATCACAAGGAACTCTATTTTTTTTTTTTTTTTTTTTTTTTTTTTTTTTTAGACAGGGAAGAGAATACACTTCCAAAACTTTATTAATTTTATTATAAAAAATACATGTAGGTGAAAAGTACATTTGAAATTAAAAATAAAAAATTAAAAAATAAAAAAATAGAAAGCTCGAAATTACTATGTATTTCGGCAAGTTGTACTATGCGGGAATTTTTCCCTTCCTATCAAATAAAAAAGAAATAAAACCTAGAAGTAACATCTTTAAAAGAGATAGTGTGGTGTCCACTAAACTCTCCCCGGACTCATCATTTATTGAACTACTAGGGAGAGATTCATCCTTCGTAGTAATAGATGACGATCCTGTATTATCATTATGCCTTATCAGTACGACGTCGACGCTCTTGGATAAGTTTGGTATTTTGCAATACCTATCAAATAATAGCTCAAACGAACTACTAATGATAGGTATTGCACTTGTTAAGAATTCCGCCAAGCCCACAATTTTTGGAACAGGTGACTCAGATGAACCTTTGAAAAGTAGTTCATTTAATTGTCTCTGTTCCCCACTATCGAAATGTAGCTCATTTAAAACTAAAGTCCCACCAAGAAGGAACAAGTATATATAATGATTGATATAATCTTCAAAATTAGAAATAGAGTCATAGGAAGAAAGAGGATTAAACGCTCTAATCTTCCTAAGGAATAAAACATAGAGATCATCGATGAAATTTAAAGAATTCCATCTAAAAGATGCAAGAGCATCGCATTTAAAAATCCAATGTTCAAAAGATTGTTTATCTTCGCCACAACAGGGGCAATACTTGGGACAATCTTCTGAAACTCTACCCATTCTAATAGCAATAGTAGTATTGTATTTATAACCACAGCGTAAACGTATAATCCACGAAAACCCTAAGTTGAATTGGGGATATTTTAAACTAAGCATAATTATAGCTTTATTGTTTGAGAACTTATTACAATCGTAATTTTGACCTTTAATACCTTGAAATTTGGCAACTGATTTCCAGTAACGTTCTAAAATATCGTCATATTTTTCACATTTATATTTTTTGATTTTTTTATACAGTGTTCTAGATTCTTTAGTCCAGGAATAATGATGCATTTTGGGAATAGATTTAATAAGATCCTTTATAATACAGTTTGATTTACTCCATTTTGCAAATGATTTAATCTGTAAGGCTGCGCAGACACCAGCAATAGGAGGAATGCTTAGATCTCGAGATAAAGCATAAGTACTCATAGTAGAATTATGTCTAATATAGTCATTGTCTTCTGAACTTGTTTTACCATTTTTAGAGAAGGAGCCGATACACCAAAATAGACCAGTATTAATTAATGTTTGAATTCTGGCCGTTCTGGATTTGTTTGAACCAAGTAAAGGAGAATAATAAATTACTTTACTAATAACAAAGGATTGAAGAACTTTTTTCTTGTATGCAATAGGGATAAGTTTAATTGAGAAGAAATGTGTAAATGAAAGAAGGGATTTTCTAACTTTAAAATGCATGTGAGATATAATGTGTTCTAGTAAGAGATCATCAGAAAAAGGAATACCAAGATAAATATAACTAGAAACTTTAGGAATAGTATTCATTCCTAAATAGAAGGTTGGGTCACTATAGTTTGGAGGAGATTGGAAGTTCATTGGTTTTATAACCATAGTTGCACATTTTTCAATACCAAAAGTCATTTCATTTAAATTAGTCCATCTATGTACCTTTTTTAGTAATTTTTCTAAATTTTTTGCACTTGGAGCAATGAGAACAACATCATCAGCAAAGAGTCCACCACAACACTTTTTTCTTCCAATATCACAAGGAACTCTAGCATGAACTTTATCACCAACTTTATTAGCTGTTTCTATAAATTTATTGACCATTTCATTAGAACTTAGTTCTTCAATATGAAGTACTGATGTCTTATTAAAATGAGTTGCCAAAGCCTCATTATAGATGACATGATCAATGCAAGATGAAAAAATCTAATGGAAACAAAACAATTTGGTAGATTCAACCACCAATAACTCCCAAACTAATGATAATAAAATATTCGAAATTTAAAATTTATATTTTAAATCTTTTTCTATTTGTTATTTGTTATGTCACGTATTACATTTTTTATATATTCATAATATTTTTTAAAATATATTTACATATTACTTTAAATATTTACTGTAATTATTTTAATTATTAAATTCATATTTGGTTATAATTTTTTTTATTACGTAACAATTAAAAAATATATTTATTTATATATTTAAAAAAAATTCTTTTCATTATTTATAATTTTTACAGCATAAATAAAAATTATATTATCTTTATACATATTATTACTATTATTATTATTATTTTTTTTTTTTTTTTTTTTTTTTTTAATAAAAATTACAAAAATAAAATTATATTACTTAAAAATTAAAAATATTTATGATTATACATATTCTAATTATCTTTTAATAATTACATTTTCTGATAATAATAAAACTAAATTTCTTTTTAAATAATGAATTAATAATTATCTAAAAATTATAATAATAATTAAAAATTCTCTTTTTTTTATTCTTCTCGATTTTCCTTTCTTTTTCTTTCTTTTTTTTTTTTTTAAAAAAAAAAAAAAAAACAATCCTCCTACGTGGAAGAATATTGTTTATTACTAAATAAAAAAAAAATTAAAAAGAAAAAGAAAAAAAAAAGAAGAAGAAAAAATAAAATAAAACTTTTATATATTTCAATAAAAAATAAGTTTAAAAAAATAATAATAATAAAAATTGTTTTTATATATTATAATATATATAATAGAAATAATATTAAAAAAAATTACAAAAATATATATATTAATAATTTATAAAATAAAAAGTTATAAATTTGATATTATTTTTTGGAAAAAAAATAGTTATTAATATTATTACAAAGAAAAAGATTAATAATATATATATATATTAATATTATGACTTTTTCATATATATAACTTAAAATTGTGGAACGGATGTGAATCCATTCTTATTCCATCCTGGAACGGATGATAAGAAGGATACACCTCTAGAAGCTCTTCTAGCACGTCTTTCTTTACGACCCTTAGAAGTAACTCTCTTTGGAATAGCAGTGAATTTACCATTCTTAACTAATTCACTACCAATAATATTTTGTTCTGGACGACATAAACAACAAGTTGGGAATACACCATCAAACTTTGTAGATAAGTTACGACCAAGAGTATAACCATCATTGAAACATTCCTTAACACAAACTAAATCACCACGTCTTAAAATAATTTCATCGGATTGTTTTGGAGTCCATGAAACCATACACTTGTAAGCTCTATTCTTAGCTAAAGAGTAATTTTCAGCACTACTACTTTCACTTAAAAGAACTTCCATTTCAACAACAACTTCCTTATTATTGTTTGGATCTTCCTTTGGAGTATTATTTCCAATGAAAACTGGTAATTCTGGTAACTTAAATTTACTGTCCTTTCTGTAATTCTTGTAACCGACACCAGCAATTAAAGCAAAAGCAACACCAGTAACAGCTAAGGTACCAGCATGGGAAGAACCTTCATTCTTCTTTTCTCCTGGAACAGCTTCTTCAAGAGGATTTTCAGTTGGTGGTTGAACTGGTGGAGTTGGTTGAACTGGTTGTTCTTTTTGAGTTGGTGGTTGTACTGAAGGTTGTTGTTCTGGTTGAACTGGTTGTGGTGGAACTTGTGGTTGTTGAGCTGGAGGAACTGGTTGTGATTGTTGTTGTGGTTGAATTGGTTGTACTGGTTGTACTGGTTGTACTGGTTGAATTGGTTGTACTGGTTGTGATGGGAATTGGGATGGTTGAACTGGAGGAACTGGTGGAACTTGTTGTGGATTAGCTTGACCTATTGGATTGAATGGAGCTGGATTACCATATTGAGCAAAAACAGAGCTAATAATAGCTACAACAAATAAAGCGACAAAAGTAATTGAATTCATTTTGACAATTTTTCTAAATGTTATATATTAAACTATTTATTATAATTTATATTAGTTTTCCTATTATAATTTAATAATTTAAAAAATATTACAAATAAAAAATAAAATAATATAAAACTATTTCTATTAATATTTTTACTTTTCAGTATATCTTTCCAATAAATATTAAATATTTTAATTAAATTTATGTACATTCTTTGTATTTTTTATTTTTATTTTTTTTTATATTTATAATTTAATGAACAATATTCTTAATATATTTTTTTGAATTTACATCAATTTTATTGTAACTGGGATTAATTTTTTATCTTTTAATTCATTTTCCTTTATTTATTAAATAAGTAATTTTTACTAATTTTTTTATAATTATTAAATAAGAATATATAATATTTTACAACAATAATTTTTTTTTTTTTTTAGTTTTTAAAAACTTTTTTTTTATTTATATTCTTGTTTTTTTTTTTTTTAAACTACTGATATATCCTTTATTTTAATTAATTAAATTCATATATTTTGTATTTGTTTTATTTTATAATTATTTAAATCCAACTCTAGTTTATATTTATGTTATTTTCTTTTAAATATTATTCTAATAAAGATAACTTCGTTAATATTTATTTCAAAATTTTATTATTACTTTTTCTTATTTATTATTAATTCTGTCTTATTTTAAATAAATATATAAAATGTTTTCATAATAAAATAAAACAAAAAAAAATTATATTATTAAATAATGAAGATAAAAAATAAAAAGAAATTTACAAGTAAAAAAAAAAAAAAAAATTAAAACGGAAAAGGTATTTTATTTATATACAGTATGTTCTTTATATATATATATACTTGTTTCAGATTTATTTATTATGTTTTAAACTTTATATAGCAAAAAAATTTTAAAAAAACTTTTTATATATTTAAATATTGAGAAAATTAATTTATAAATAAGTAATTATTAGTATTTACTATAATAAATATACAATTAAATAAATTATGTTAGAGTTGAATGATAAAAAAATTTTGTTAAAAAAAAAAAAATAAGTAAGAATTTTTTTTAAAGTTCAATACTTTTATTTATATAATAAATTTAAAAAATAAAACATAAAAAAAATATTATATTTTATTTTATTATATTATATTATATTTTTTCACTTTATTAATATATTAAGTTATTGTATATTGTATATTGTATATATTATATTATATTCTATAATTTGCTATTTTTTATTTATTTTTTTTTTTTTTTAATTTTTTTTTTATTATTATATTTTATAATACATTTTATTTATTTATTTATTTTACTATTATATATATTTTAATATAATATTTACTTTTTGTTTTTATTAATATAATAGAGTTCAAAAGTAATTAAATTTAATAGCATATATTAAATGAAATATAATAATTAATAAAATAAAACAAAGTATAACAGAATAAAAGTAAAATGCATATAATATCAAATATATAATATAATATAATATAATATTAAATATATAATATATAATATATAATAAAAATATTTAAACTAATACAAGAATAAATTTTGAAAATAAAAAAATTTTTAAACACTTTTTAATAACATATATAAAAAGTTTTAAATTAAAATTTCATTAAATAAAATTTAAAAGTTA
Source organism: Neocallimastix lanati (nom. inval.) (assembly GCA_016946835.1). Lineage (NCBI taxonomy): Eukaryota > Fungi > Neocallimastigomycota > Neocallimastigomycetes > Neocallimastigales > Neocallimastigaceae > Neocallimastix > Neocallimastix lanati (nom. inval.). The sequence goes on from JACVTC010000007.1 coordinate 706,068, forward strand.
ACAAATAAAATATAATAAAATCAAGAAAAAAAAAAAAATAACTATCCATTTTCTAATTTTCAAAACTATTTCAAATTTATTTCATTGTATATATTATAATATATTATTATATAAATATTTTAAGTATTATATATATTAGAATATACTTGAATCTACATATTCATTAAATGGACAATTTTAATTAATTTTTTATAAAAATAAATATTTTTTTAGTTGATAGTTTTTTTTTTCCTGCTTTTCATTGGTTTATAAGAAGAAATAAAATAATTATTATTACTATTATCTATAAATTTCAATTGATTTGAATTTATTGAATTATATATAGCAATTAAATAACAATATAACAATAGCAATAATAAATAATTATTAAAGTTTGATTTAATATATAAAAAATAATTAAATTAAAATTAAATTTTGCGGTTGATCTAAACAAGGCTACTGTGAATGGCACAAGTAAAATTGAAATAAAGTGTACAACATTAAATTTTAATTTAATTTAATATAGTATAATTTAATTTAATTTATTATTTATTTATTTATTTATTTATTTATTTATTTATTTATTTATTTATTTATTTATTTATTGTGAATGGATAATAATAAACTTTATTTATTTATTAATTCAAAATTATCACTTTTTATAATGAGAATTAAATTAAATTGAAAATGATTAAAAATTGGAAAATCATTTGAAAAACAAAAATTGTTATATATCATAACTAAATTAAATAAAATAAAAATAAAATAAAATAAAAATTTTAAAAAGTATTTATTAATAATTAATTTTTTCATTTTCTAAATATTAAATATTAATAAAACAAAATATCAATTTGATTTGATATGATATGAAACTAATGAATACTCAAATTCATTATTAATGTTATCTCTTATTTAATAATAATAGAATTGATTAACAAATATTAAAAATATGAAATAATTATTAAACTACTATTTTCTTTAAAGAGTATTGTTACAATATATTCTTAAGAAAAGTTGTTGCTTTTATTATGGATAAAATAATAAAAAAACTATTCTCAACACCATCTCACCTTAAGAATATATATAGAATGAACTTTTTAATAATAGAATATTAAATAATAGATAAATCTAATTTCAAAAAAAAAAAAATCATAAATAACTAATAATAAATAATTAATAATTAATAATTAATATTAAATATTAAATATTAAATATATTAAATAAATAAATAGATAGATAACAAAGAAACAATAAGAATTAATAAAATTCTTATTATTATTTATTATAATAGCAATAACAATATTTGTATTAATACTATTACTATTTATTAATGATAATTATTGGTTCTGTATTTATAAAGCATTTATTTATGAAGACTTGGATATAAATTCATCTTTTTTATCTATATCATCTATATCATAGTATCATTTAGTGACAACTATTAATAACTAATATTTCTATCATTCTATATATTATAAATACTATTATTGATAATGATACGAATAATTATTAAAAAAAATATTTATTTATATTTTATTATGTTTTGTTTTATTTCGTTATATTTTTTTGTTGTTTTTATTTTCTTTTTTTTTTAAAAAAAAAAAATAACTGAATTATAATTTTATTTGTAAAGCTGAATTACTAATAATAATAATAATAATAACGGCATCCTATTTAATTTTTTTTTACCTATTACAAACTAAAGGTTGTATTAATAATAGATAAAAAAAAAAAAGCAACATATAATTATAATATTTAATAAAATATCTTAAGCCTATTTGAAAAACAATGAAAGAATCATTTCTTAAATTTTCTTTTTAATTCTTTTTTTTTTTTATATACTATATTCATTACTAATCAAATATATAAATAATTAAATGATCAATAATTAAATATATAAATATATAAATAATTAAATGTTCAAATAAATAATTAAATATATAAATAATTAAATAAATAAAAATAGTTGATGATCAAATTATTAAAATAATAAATAAAGTTATTAAGCACATAATTCAAAAAATTGAATAATTGAATTTCGGCTTATTAAACGTTTTAAATTATAAAATAAAAATGAAAATATAATATAAAAAAATTATATATTTTTTTTATGGCCCATCGTTATATCATTTTACCAAGAATACTAATATTATTATTAATTAATTAATTTAATTAAAATCAATCCTTAAAAAGAAAAACCAACTAAAATAAAAAAAATATAAAATAAATAATTAAATAATTAAATAAATTTAAAAATATATACAATTAAATCTTAAAAATTTCTTATATTAATTATCAATTTAGTTATTTAGTTATTTATTTATTTATTTATTTATTTATTTATTTATTTATTTATTTATTTATTTATTTATTTATTTATTTATTTATTTACTAATTTAATAAATATATATGTAATATATATATCTTTAATAAATTATAAGTATTAAATAAAATTTTATATAATATTTTTTTTACTTTATTTGTGTTTGTAAAGAAAGAGAGAGTTCTTATTTATTTAAAGTTTACAAAAAAAAAATGTGACATTAAATCTACTTAAATTTAAAAATATATAATATTGGTTATCTGTGGATTTATAGGTTATATCGATTACTTACTAATTATAATTAACTATAGACCTTTAAATGATATATATATATATTAGAATGAAGAGTAAAAATAGACATTGATTAATTTTATATAAATAACAATGTTTAATAGAATAATAATAAAATTAACCAGTAAAGGATGTAATAATAATTTTTAAATAATTTTAATTTTAATTAATAAAAAAAAAATTAAAATAAAAAAATTATTAAAAAAGAAAAAATTATATTTGTTCATGTTTGGATTTTATATTATCTCATTTTACACCTATTCTTGCTAATTTTATCTTATCTTAGATTACCTCTATTTTGTTTCATTTTATATTTTTTTTTTGCTTACTTGTTTATTTGTTTGTTTGTCTTTAATACTTTAAATAATAATTCATTATTTTTATTATGGTCATTAAAGTTGTTGTTGCGGTAAAGTTACCAACCGTCAATAAATAATTTTGTCCAATATATTATAATTATATTTAACTAATTTTGCACTTTTCTAATTATATATATATAAAAAATAAAAAAAAAAATTAAAAATTAATAAATAATTAAAATCCAAAAAAATAAAGCTCAATTTCTTTTTTTTTTTTTTTTACTGGAAGTAAAATAGTAATAATAATAATAAAATAATAATAAAATAATAATAAAATAATAATAGTAATAATAATAATAAAATAATGATGATGTTGATGATGATGAAAATAGATATAATTAATAATAATTTTTATAACTTTTTTTACTTTCTATTTATAATAAAAATATAAAATTAACGAATTATTAACAAAATAATAATAACTAAAAAATAATAATAATAATAATAATAAAGTTAATAATAATTAATTAAAAATTAAAAAATTTTAATATGCCTTTCCATTTTATATGCCTTTATTACCATTTTATGTCATGTCATATTTTCATTTTATATATTTTCATTTTTTATGATATATTCATTACTCATTTTAACTTTTTTTTATTTAATTTTTAAATATATACCATCAAATATTTTATTATTAAATATTTTATAGATTTATATTTATTTATTATAAACTATTTTATTAAAAATTTTATAAACTATTTTATTAAAAATTTTATTAATCTTATAAACTATTTTATTAAAAATTTTATTAATCTTATAAACTATTTTATTAAAAATTTTATTAAAAATTTTATTAACTATTTTATTAAAAATATTATATTTTTTTTATTTATATAAATTTACTTGTTTCATGTAACATGAGTAATAATTAAATAAATTAAAGATAAAGTTTATATATTGGTGGAATAAAATTCAATATTATTCATATAATATATACAGTTATATTCAGTTTATAAAAAAAAAAAGTTTAAAATCAGATAAAAATAATTAAACTTACTATAAAAATATATAAATGAAATGGACTTACTAAATAAGTCAACATATTGTTTGGAAAGAAAAAAAAGCAAATTAAAAAAAAAAATAAATAGAAAAAAAATAAAAATATTTTTTTTATTTTATATATACATATATATAAATTTTAAATAGTAATAAAAAAATTTTTTTAAAATTATATTTAACTATATATGTTAATATAGATGTAATATAAAATAATTAATAATAATTAGTATATTTAATATTTAAATTACTTATGTATATAATTATTTTTATATATTTTATGAATATTTATATAATATCTACCAAAAGTTTATATACCAATAATGAACTATCTCATTGAATATTATTCATAATTACAAATTCATTCTCTGTTTTTGTTTTTTTTTTATATTTATTACTTATGTATATAAAAGTTATTCTATCATAATTATGAATAATAATTATATATCTGTTACATATATTTATGTCACAATAATATATATTACAATTAATATGAATAAAGTAAATTAAATATTATAAAAAAAAATTATATCTTTTTTATTTATTTATTTATTTATTTATTTATTTATTTATTTATTTATTTATTTATTTATTTATTTATTTATTTATTTATTTAATAAAACATCTTCTAATTAAGTATAAATTTAATTAAATATAAATAAACTTTTTTCTTTTCAACTTATTAAATTCTCTTACCTATAATTAATATTTAAAGTTAAAATCTAATAAATATTTAATATAATTTTTAAAGTATTATCCAATAAAAAAGGTAATAAATGAATAAAAAAAATATTTTTTAATAAATTTGCGGCATCTTTCTTTTTTTTTTGGAAATAAAACTTTATATAAATAAATTGTATGATATTGATAAAACTTTTATTCATTAAATTAAAATTTATTTCTATTCTATGAAAATTTATTATTATACATATATATGTACATATATAATGAAATAAAGTATAAAAGTAAAAAAAAAAATTATCAAATTTAGTTAAGAATGATAAGAAATTTTATGATTTTCATTTTATATGGGCCAATCGTTTTTTTTTTTGTTTTTTTTGTTTTTTTTTTTTATAACTGAAAGTAAACAAATAGAATAAAAGTAAAATTTGACTTTAGTTATGGGTAAATAAATGAAAAATAAAAATAAATATAAAATAAAGTAAATATATAAACAAAAATAAATAGAAAAAAAAATAAATAGAAAACAATAAATATAAAAAAATTTACATATAAAAAAAGAAATATATATAATGAAGCTTTATTATAACCAAATTAAACAAATTAAAAGAAACTTAATAAAGTAAATAAAAAGATAAAGTGAACTACATTTATTAATATTTAATAAACAAATAAAAAAATAGTAACAAATAATATCAATTATAATTTGATTATTAATATTATTTAATAATTAATAATCATCATAATTATATACTTAATATTTATCTAATTATTTTTTTTTTTAATAAAAATCTAATAATTAATAATTATTTATTTTATTATTAACTATTTATTTTACATTGCTACAAATATAAAAAATAGTAATATTAAGATGATAAATTTAATAATAATAATAATAATTAAAGAGTTAATAATATTTCATAATACATTATTAACACATAAAAAAAACTACTTTTAAATATAATAAAAAATAAAAAAGTTTTTTTTATTCATTTTTCTATGAAATATAGAACTACTTTAATTATTATTTTTAATTTTTAATTTTTATTGATTTAAAAATAATAACAAAGCCTTTTTTTTATTATATTTTATTTTATTTTATTTTATTTTATATTTTATTTTTAATATTATCTTTTTAGTTTCTTTATATATATATATTAGAGTTATATTTAATCTTTCTTATTTTATTTTTATGTTTTTATTATTATTATTATTATTATTATTATTATTATTATTATTATTATTATTATTATTATTATTTTAAGAATTTAATTGAGTTTTATTTTATTTTTATTTATTCTATTAAAAAACAATTATTTTTTTTTTCTTTTTTTTCTTTTTCTTTTTTTTTTTTTTTTTTCTTTTTTTTAAAAAAAAAATAATAAAAATAATTAATAATTAATAATTTATATTGGCCCAAAGTAGGCATAAAACGGTTATTTAATTTTTTTTTTTATAAAAAAATTTTTTATTTTTATATTAATTATTAATTATTAATTATTCATTTTTAATTTTTAATATTTAATTATTAAATATTGATTATTATTAGTATTAAATATTCATTAAATATTAAATAGTAATAATTTTTTATTTTTTCTATTGTTGAACCATTATTCTAAATTACGGCCTACTCTCAATGATTTAAATATTATATTATTATTAACTAGTAATATTATTAAATAATTATTCAATATAATTTATTATTATTTATTATTTAATTATTTATTATTATTTATTATTTATTATTTAATTATTTAATTATTTAATTATTTATTATTTATTATTTATTATTTAATTATTTAATTATTTATTCATTTATTATTTATGTTAAAATCTGTTTTTCAAAAAGAATGAAAAACACTATTTTGTTTTTAAGACTAAATACATTAAGATTCTTAATATGTTTAAAATCATTAATATTTTTGTTTTGATTATATGTGGCTTATACCTTAATTTATATATAATATACTTCAATACATTGGAAGCTTTTTTTTTTTTTTTTTGGATAAAACTATTAAAAATTTTAATTACTATGTATTATTAACATGTTTTATATTATGGATTGGATATTTATTATATTTTTAAACTATTCAGTTATAATATTTACTGTTTTTACGTCATTTATAATCATTATTATGACTATCTTTGGTTTTAAATAATCATTTATTATTTAATCTAATTACTCTTTAGTTTCATGTTAATGAAATAATTAATATTTTATGGCTTGTTTTATGGCTTGTTTTATTCTTTAGCTTTAATCATACCTGAAAATATATATATATATATATATTATTATAGTTTATTTAGCTAATATAGCTGTAAATTAATTTCAAGATTTATTTAATAGATTTAATATTTAATATTATCTTATAGGTGTTTTTTTTGTTTTTTTTTTTTTTCATTAACTTGTAACTGTAAATTGTCATACATTCTAGTGTGTTTTTTTTTTGAGTATTTGTTCCTATCATTTATTGAGTCTTCTCACTTCTTTCTATAATTTTCTAATATTCATATCTCTTCTTAATTACTTTATAATATTCTAACTATATACAATAATTAACAGGTAATATATATATATTTATATATATATATATATATTTAGTCAAATACATAAATTAAATTTAGAAATGACCAATTATTCCCACCTTAAAATTAAATATTTTAAATATTTTAAAAAGTAATTAATTTTAATTTATAAATGAAAACTAAAATATTTTGTATGCATCATACTTTATAAGAAAGTACTTTAAACAATATTTGATTTTTTAAATTTTACATCAGTTAATGCATTTAAATGTTATCATAAACTATTAGTTCGATTAATTAGTATATTCACCAGTTATACGAGATATCAAACTCTACATTAAAAGTTGTAATATCAGGATTTTAACTATTATTATGGTCATGTCTAATATACTGGTGTCACAACCATTCATTCTTGAGTATTTAGTAGAATAGATGTGTGTTACTAGATGAATACCATCACAATATAAATGATAATCCTTTCAAATGAAGGTGTTAACACCATTATTTGACGAAACCTTTTCTATAATTAAGGTTTTTTTTATTATCATCTATCATTATATTGTTATCTAGAGTGAATGCCCTATTTCACGCTAGTTTTAAACCATAATATATCATAATAATACTATTAAATATTCCCATTTTTTTACTTTGATAATACAAATTGAAAAAAATAAAAAAAAAAAAAAAATATATATATATATATATTAAAGAACATGTTCAATTTCATATGACTTTCCTTGTTAGAATATCTTCTTTATAAATGAGCAGTATTCTGCTATGTATATTCAAATAAAATATGTTTTTAATTTTTTATTATTATCTTTTTTAGATATTAATTAATATTTATAATGGTAAGTGTTAATAATTACATTATAACATATTTGGATGTAATATTTTAAAGGAATTATTAACTTCTAGTTAATCATATTGACTGTCTTTTTATAAGAAAATTTATTAAAGTTAGTATTGTCCATGTTAATTATAATCTAGTAATATCGTAAATTAATTGTTATCTTATATATAAATGTAAAATTATACAATTATTATATCAATAAAATATTATTTGTTTTCTTTTTTCATTATTATCCATGTAAAAATTATAAAAGAGTTTATTAATTTCTTTAGTTTAAATATATAATATTCATATATTGCTTACTGCTTTATTTTATTTTAAAGTTATTTCTTCGTTTATCTCTTAAGAAGCTTTTTGAATTTTTTTTTTTTAAGTTTTAAAATTTACATCATTCATCTTCAATGTAAATTCATAATGTGATTCAATTTTCTCTTAAAATTAAAATAAAGAAACTATTATCATAATTTAAAATTTCAATCATTTTTTTTTTTTTTTTATAAAAAGTATTCGTTATGTACCTGATACTTTTTTTTACTTCAAATTGCAAACTTTATAATTAAAAGGTATTGAAACATAATATAATAGAAAATATATATATATGCCAGATTGTAATGATATAAAAGTATGTAATTTGTGTTAAAATTAAAATTTTGTTAACTCTCTTTATCATAAAATATATTTTAATAAAGTTGAAATAATTATAAGACCTAAAATTATTGTTTTTTAAGCAAATAAAATTACATCTAACTCTTAAAATGGAATTCTTTTTAAAAATAATAAAAAAATAATAAAATAAAAATCATATGTCCGACGTAATATTATTAAAAAACAAATAAATTAAAATCTTAAAATTTTAAAACAAGATTCACTCAAATATGTTAATAATTTTTTTTTTTTTTTAATAAATTTTAATTGTAGAAATATTATATAGTAAAGAGAATTACATAAATTAACCATGAATTATTGGTTTACAATAATACTCTAGTTGTGTTCTACATCCCTATTTCGAGAACATTATTGATACAAGCACAAAGTATGATATTCTAACACTAATCAAGGTATCCTTCGAGCATTGAGTATAATAATGAGGTATTCTTTATAAATGGAGGTATTGACACCATATATGCCAAAGGTGTTTAAATATAGTTAAAACAGTATATACACGGGATATCTGGCAAGTGTGCCGGATAACCAAAAATATTAAAAGATAGATACAAATAACACTACTATTTCTAGATAGTAGTTAATTTACAATATTGTTACATATAATTAATTTGGACAATACTAACTTTAAATTTTCTTATTAAAAAAAAAAAAGTTAACATGATGAGCTATAAATTAATAATCCCCTTAAAATACCGCACCCAAATATGCTATAATATATTCTTAACACTTAAAATTATATTTATCAACAAATATTTAACAAATTTATCCAAATATACTTAATAGATTACTCCTTAACTACAAAGCAGATATACAAAAGGAGGAAAGTCATATTAATAATAATAAAAAATTGTTTAGGGTGAAATTGAATAACCTAACTTGGAAATGGGAAATATATTCAATAGCATCAACAATATTATTATTGCAGTATATCATGATTCAAACTAGTGTGAAATAGGAATATTTAATAGTATTATTACAATATATCATAAATACGTTTCACTATAAATAGCCGTAAAAAAAAAAAAAAAAAAAAAAAAGAGAGAGAGAGAAAAAGTTGTCATATGCCATAAATAATAAAAACTGAAGGTGTAAAAACCTAAAAGAATATCCTATCCATACTAAAAAAAACTTATTAATACCACAAAATAATTATAGATTCAAAAAAAATTTTTTTATTCATAAAAGCAAAATATTAAGGGTTTAATAGTTTTATTCACAGAAAAAGAAAATAATTTTATTTTAAAATAGCAAATGAATAATTTTTAAATCATAATATAGTAATAATATACTTTAAATTTTAAATATAATTTTTTATTAATAGTAAATAATAAGTTTGTAAATGATAATTATTAAAGTTTAATTATAGTTGATAAACTATAAAATAAAAAATACCCATATTCACTGATAACCCAAAAATGGTATTAAAATATATATATATATATATTGTAATAAATTGAATGCCATAAGCCAAAATATAAAGATACAAATTTTAATATTGTTGATATAATTATAAAACCTAATATTACGATTTTTTATCATTTATTTATTTAATTATTTAGATAAATAGTTTGTTTGTTTGTTTGTTAGTTATTTAATAATTATATAAAATATTAATTCTTAAATTTTTTTTATTAATTTTTGTAATTCTTTTTTTTTTTTTTTTTTTTTTTTGGTTTTTATTAAGATATAATTGCTTTCAATATTTAAAAAAAAAATAAATAAAAAATAATAATAATAATAATAAATAAAATATATTCGATTTTTTACTTTTTTTTAACAGAATTAAGTAATAACAGCAAATCATATCATTAAATATATTCAAAAAAATTAAGACAAAAAAAAAAATAATAATATATTATTGTAGTTTTATGAAATGACTTCTAAAAATTTCATTACAATTTTCTTTTCAAAATTGAAAGATAAAGTAATAATAAAACCAAAAAGATCAATTTTTACAGAAGAATAAAAATTACAATTGAAATTTGTTGAAAAAGACAGCATATTACAAGCAAATAACAACATAATACAAATAAATGAAAACATAATCCAGGAAAAGAACAACATAATGCTAATGAAAGACAACATAATAATAATAATAATAAAAAAAAAGAAAGAAAAAGAAATGAACAAAATATGTGTCATATTTTTAAAGATCTTATTGATAAAATTTCTCTATCATATGGAAATCAATATAAAAAAATAATCCTCTCCCATAGATAATGTTAATCTTGATCTATGTCCTGAAGACAGCTTCTAAAGATCAAGATACTCTAACTTCCTCTAGCTCAGCTAATGATGAGATATATTTATAGGGAAAGAAGATGAAGTTTGAATGCATAGAGGCACGATGAAGTAATTGATATAGATCATGAAAAAAGAATATATCGAGCAAACTAATTGGAAATCTCAAATTTTAGGTGATTGAAAATAAAAATAAAAATAAAAATAAAAATAAAAATAAAAATAAAAATAAAAATAAAAATAAAAATAAAAATAAAAATAAAAATAAAAATAAAAATAAAAATAAAAATAAAAATAAAAATTTTAAACCTTTATTGATAATGATATATAAGTAAACTAATTACATTATCTTAAATAAAAAAAAAAAAATAAATAAAAAATAAAAATAAAATAAAAAAATAAAAAAAAAAAAAAAATTTACAAAAAAATTTAAAAAAGAATTTAAAAAAAAAAAAAAAATTAAAAGTAATGTCTTCGATTTTCAAAATGAAAGAAGGATTGAAATATCAGAATTTTTCTTATTGAATAATTACATGGACTATCACCATCGTGATAATTTGTTATAGAAAAGGAAGGGATACATTGTTTATGTGGCCTACATAAGATTAGGAAAAGAAGATCTTTATATAACATTATATATACAAAAAAAAAATAATAATAAAATCTGACCAATTAAAAATTTCAAAAAAAATTTTCAAAAAAAAAATTAAAAAAAAATAAACATTAATTATTAACTTAATAAATATAGATATATATAATTAATAAATTATTTTTTTTTTTTTTAACATTTTAAACATAGATATCTATGTTTAAAATATGATACAAGTATTTAGACCTAAAAAATTTAAAAAAAAATAATAATAATAATAATAAATAAATAAATAAATAAATAAAAATCTGACCAATTAAAAATTTTAAAAAAAAATATTGGACGTAAATTAATACTTTAATTATAAAAATATATATTTTAATTAATAAATTTTATTATTAAATCATATTTTTACTTTTGACATAATAAAAATAGAAATAATAGAAATGTTTTGGATATAAAAAAACTAAATCTTATCGAACCTTTTTTTTTATTTTTTTTTAAAATAATATTAAAACTATCGAATATCTAATTAAATATTATTAAATATATTCAAAAATAAAAATAAAAAAAAATTTAAATTTTAATAATTTTATAAAATGGCTGTGGTAATTCTCTTTTTTTCTCTCAAGTATTTTATATTTTACATTAACTTTATTTTTTATTAAATTTTATTTTTAATTTTGATATTTGATATTTATATATATTTATATATTGTTCTTTATATATTTATAATACATTTTTCATTTATAATTCATACAATATATTAATATTAATATTATAATAATTAATAAAAAAAGCATTAGTGTATTCTCTTCCTTGTCAAAAAAAATATATATGTATATTTTTATTTTATACTAAAAAACTATCTTTATTTATTATCATAATTCTTTAACCAATTTTCTATAGTTTTAATAAAAGTTTCTATTATATTATATTATTGTAATTACTTTAAAAAAAATTTTTTTACGTAATTGTGTAATATATATATAATGTACATAAAAACAAATTTATTTAAAATGGAGAATAACATTACGATTTAATAAAAAAAAGAATGAAAGAATTTATAAATAAGAAATATTTTTCTATTTTTTTTTTTTTTTTTTTTTTGTTTAGTTTTATAGCTTTTGTTTGTAATTTTTTATTTTAATTTTAATTTTATATATACTATTAATTTAATGATTATGATTAAATATTGTGGAATATAAAATTTAAATAATCTGCATAGTTATATTAAAATTATATATTATTTAAATTATAAAATAATTAAATAGATAAAAATTATTAAATAAATTTATTTTTTAATTTAAAACCTTATTTTTATTTAAATATAAAAAAAAATAAAAATAAAATAATATAAAATAATTATAATAATAAAATAAAAATACAATAAAAAATTATAATAATAAAAATAAAAATGCAATAAAAAATTATAATTTATAGAATAAAAATAAAAAATCATTTTAAATTTAAAAAATTTAATAATTATTTTATTTATATTATATTTTAAATAAAATTTTTAATTTTTAGTTTTTTTTTTTTTTTTTTTTTTTTTTTTTTAATAAAAATTAATATAAATAATATAAATAATTAAAAAATTTAAATAAATCAATTTTTTTTTATAGTTTTAAAAATTTATAATATTAAAATTTTTGTACAAAATATAAAAGAAAAAATTAAAAAAAAAATAAACATGTATTTATTAATAAAAATTACTAAATATAGTATATTATTAATCATAATGATAAAAAATATATATATATAAATATATATATATATATTATATTTTATGTTTTTATAATTACATCTATTAATTCTAATATTCATTTTGAGTTCTTTCAACTATTGATGAATTTCTTTCGAATATATTAGAAAATTCATCTGGGGAATATTTTTCTCTAACATTTTGATAACGTTCAAATACTTTATCAGTAAATTGCTTAATGTTTCTTGGTAGGGTTCGAGATATTCTACTACCTTTACATATTCTTCTATATAAGAATAATATATATTCATTTTTAGTTGGATATTGATGATATGAATTAACAAATTCACCATAATATTTATCTAATGATAAAATTGGTTTAGAAATATCAACAATTTTTCCTAATTCATCTAACCATGTTATTCCAGGTCTTACATAATAGAATGGTCGACATGTATTTTCACTAATCTTAACATCGAATTTATCAATATTATCATCCCATTCTTTCCAAAATTCATTTACATTTGGAATGATATCCCCATTTGAATCGCCATCTTTTCCATTAATTAAAAGTTCAACATCCATATCAGTTAAATTCTTTTGAACATTAACATAATTTAATAACCAAATAATTTCTTCCATTGTTGTTTTTCCTTCTTTGAGATATTGATAACCAAATTGAGAGAAGGATTGTAGGCATTTTAATTGTTCTTTCTCATTAATTTTTCCATCCACCGGAATAAATAAATCTCCACAAAGACCTCCAGCTTTTAATGGTGATTCTAAATCAACATGAACAAAAACCGTAGCGTTTTGAATACTCTCCTTATATGTATCCAATAAACGAGGATTTCTCTTAAAGAAGGCTAAAAGACGAGTAAAGATTTCAACTCGAGTAGCGAAACCATAAAATTTTGATGGTAATTCAAGATGGAACATATCCAAAATGTCTAATAATTCTTGGAAGTGACCAATATGAACATAGAAAAGATTCAACTTCATTGGAATTCTTGGAATAAGGAAAGGAGAAATTAAACAAGTCCATGCTGCTGTTGGATAGAAAACTCTAGTTTGAGGAAGATTAGATAAACCACTTAATGAGATGGATGTAGTGTAATTCATGAAACGATAAATGACCTGTGCCTTCACAAATGGTTCAATATCTTTTAAATATGGAACTGTACCATCCTTAATCATCTTATAAAGGACAAAGAACCATAAATTAACATCTCCTAGATTTTTACCACCAGTGATGATCTTCATTAAAGTCCAATTAGCAGCATTAACATGTTCCTTATTTTCCCCTAACGGAATTGCACCAATAATATCCTTACGAGTGAATGGTGATTTTTTGATAGGATTAGATGTCTCTAATGAACTTCTATAATTCTTCAAAGAAATAGAATGATCAATGAATGACCTTAACTTTTCCATGAATTCCGGAATATATAAGGCATTTAAAGGACAATTGACAATTCTTTCAGTTGTATTCTTATCAAAACCTACTAAAACTGGAGTAAAGTCAGATTGATTAGTAGTAACTAGAATCATTGGATCAATTTCATTATCAATAGAAATTGGACATTCCCATTGAGAATTCTCAACGGAAGATTCAATATCTAAATCTTTAATATCATCAACCTCATTTACTTCAGTATCATCAGCAGTATAAGCTCGGAAAGTTTGTAATTTATCAATATCAAAAACTTGTTTCAAACCACCATCACACATTCTTATTAAAAGATTAATTTTGGATTGATATTCACCACCCAAAACTGTATTAAAACATTTAATTGCTTCTTCTTTAGCTTCATCATAGTTTCGATCTTGAAGTACTAATTGATCAATTCTTTCATTTTTATTTTCATCTTTCTTAGTATTGTTGGCATTAATTCTTTTATTCATCTTTAATACTGAAATTCTAAGTTTTTGATCACCAGAAGTACCAATTAATCTAGCTATAAATGCTCTTTCCAATGCATCATACTTATCATTAAATTCTTCCATAGTGTTGATATTATCAATTTCTTTGATGGTATTTAAATCTTCATTTGAAGTAGAGATAACTCGATCTTCAGAGGTGGAAGGACTTTTTACAATAGTCTTACTAGCATTGAAACGAGTAAATGGACATGCCACACTCATGTTTGCACCATTTCCTAATAAATAAACTTCAGTGTAATCACAAGAGAACCTATCCATATTTTCACTAATCCTTTGATCAAGTCTCTCGACATCACTATTACACACATAACCATCAGAAATTAATATGAATTCTGAATAATGAGCTTCCTTATGTTTAGAGAAAATAGCATCAAATAAGCATGAAGGGTAAGTACCACCATTTCCCCTTCTATAACGATTAATTTCCATATATTCTTCCTTTGAGATATATCTTGACATATGATCCCAAATAATAATTTCATCTTCTTCTGTAAACTTTTGTTCTAAAATTAAACGAACATTAGAATGATAAAAGGAATCACCAGAAGTAGATCCACTAAAATCTATTGCGAAACACTTGTTTAAACGAGTCATATTTATAAAACTTTAAAAATTTACTAAACTTCTTTTTTTTAAAAAAAAATAAATGTATTTTTTTTTTTAATGATCAAAAAATAAAAAAAATATATATATATATATAAATATAAGAATTTATTATTATTTATAAAAAAAAATCCAATTATATGTTATTATACTGAAATAAGTGAAATGTAGTTAAAATTAATATTATATTATAATTAATATTTAAATTAAAATTAAAATTATTTTGAAGATTTTCTTTCATTATAATAAATTAGAATAAAATTTAATGAATGAATGACAATATAATTTTTTTTTTTTTTTGAAGTTCAAATTCAACCTTTTATATATATATATTTTTTTTTCAATGTAGAAAATTTAATATAAATAAAATTTTAATTAAGTACCATAATATGTGGTTAATATGAATAAAAAAAAAAATTTAAATTTATATTAAATTTGTACCACAATAAGTGGTTAATATTAAAAAAAAAAAAAAAAAAAAAAAAATTAAAGAAAAACAGAAAAACAAATAAAAATATTTAAAATCTATTAATTATATATTGAAGCTACTAAAAAAAATATTTATTAGATGGTACAACGATAAAATTAAATATCTATTAATGATATATGATATTTGTAAAAAATAAAAAAAAAAGAAATAAATATATAAATATTTAGATTTCTTTTATTTATATTTTTTATTTTATTATTTAAATATATATTATTTATGTTTTATTTATTTATTTATTTATTTATTTATTTATTTATTTATTTATTTATTTATTTATTTATTTATTTATTTATTTATTTATTTATTTATTTATTTATTTATTTATTTATTTATTTATTTATTTATTTATTTATTTATTTATAATTTTATTATTTGTATATAATATAATGATATGAAATGATAATAAAATAAGAAAATGTGTAAAAATATCATAAAATAATTATAAAATATAAATGTAAATAATAATTACGTATTAAATGAAATTAATGAATACAAAATGTAAGAAATTAATGTAAAACAAATAGATAAATAGTAAATAGGAAAAATATATTAATTAGAGTTTAGGAAATATTTTATTATAGTTCATATAGAAAAATTGTAATTTTATAACATTTATTAAGAATAGGAATTTTATTAGAGAATATTATTATAACACCTGATATTTACTCCTTAATATAATTTATATATTTCATAGTAAAAATCATATGTTATAATAATATAAAATTTATAATTAAGATAAAGTATAAATAGTACAAAAAAATGTTTAATTACTCAGGGAGCTAAATAGTTCAAAAACATATAATAAATAAATAAAAAGATCTTAAAAGAAAACTATACTTAAAACCTCTCTTTAAGTGTTTAAAGTTAATTTCTTAACTGAACCTTATCAATAATAATAAATTTTTATGAATAATTAATGTAAAAAATTTTATTTTTAATTATCGAAATTTTAATAATTTAAAAAAATATATATATACATAATATATATATATATTTATTTTATAATTTATATATTTAATAAATTATAAATATATATATATTTAATAGATATAAATTTATTTATAATATATAAATATATATAAAATAAATATGAAAATTTTATTTTTTAGGTTTATTTATTATTATAATTATTATAATTATTATTATTATATGTGCTATTTCTATTATTTTTTATTATTATTTTTATTTTTTTTTTTTTACAGGATTCTTTTTTCTTAATCTAATACAAAATTATAAATTTATACAATTTATTATAAATTAAAATTAATGTGAAAAAATTTGAAAATTAAAGTTTTTAATTATAAAAGTTGGTAAATCATTAAAAAAAAAAAAAAAAAAAAAGTAATAATAAAATGATATTGAAACAATTTAAACAAAAAATTAATCCAAAAAATATTCATAATCATCTTTTTTAAAATGTGGTTCCTATATAAAATATTACAAAAATATCCATTATATGTTCCTTCGATTTTGCAATCTTGATCATTTTGATCAGTTTTATTAGTCTTCCTTAAATTGACATAATGAGCAACTTTTTATCATAATTTAGAATTCCAATTTATTTTTTTTTTTAACATATAATTGTCTTCTGCTAACGATTCTTTTACTAAGAATCTTTTTTAAGAGTTAGAAATTTATGATTTATAATTATGCCAAATTTTATTAAAATATTGTATGATAAAGAGTCGCTAGCATTTAATTATTCAAAATTATATGTTTTTTATATTAATATATTGTGACTTATACATTATTTATATTACAATATGTTTCAATACATTTGAAGTTTCTCTAAATTTTTTTTCATATATTCACATATTCTAATGATGATGATGATGATGATGATTATTTATTATTATTATTTATTATTATTATTATTATTATTATTATTATTATTATTATTTATTTTTATTATTATTATTTATTATTATTATTATTATTATTATTATTGTATTTAATTATTAAATTAAATAGTGAATCGATAAATTGAAATGCAGTAGGCTATAAATAAATATTGCTTTGAATTATGTAATAATTAATTTTATTGAGTAATAATATTATTAATTTCAATAATATAATAAAGGAGACCTAATCCTTTTAATTGGATGTAATAAATAGGGTTATGATTATAAAAAAATTTTTATATTAGTAATTATTTAATTATATGTTAAAATAATCACATTTTATTTTATATTTTTATATTATTAATATTATTCTTTTATATTCTTATATTATTATCAATATTATATTCTTATATTAATATTTTATTCTTATATTTTTATGTTGTGTAACATTTATCTATGTGTATTAATTCATAGAATTATCACATGATTAAATATGTAATTTTTACTATAAAAAAATAATTATTTTTATTATCTTAAAAAAAATGAGTTCTTTATTTATTTTTGTATTTATTTAATACATAAATTTTATTAATGTAAAGTTTATTATAAAAAACACACATACTTTTCTCATTATAAAATATTTGATAAAAAAAAAAAAAAAAAATTTCAAACGTTTAAATTGGGTGTGGGGCATTTCGCCAGATTGCATTTCGCCAAATTGCAATTCGCCAAGTTGCATTTCGCCAAGTTGAAAATTATTAAATAAATAAATAAATCAATAAATAAAATTAAATATTATTAATATCGCATAAAAACAATTTTAAAAAAAAAATATATTTTGAATTAATATTTATTTATTTATTCATTTATTTATATCAATACTCTACTTGTCGAAATGCAACCTGGCGAAAAGCAACTTGGGGAAATGCAACTTGGGGAAATGCAACTCTCCCGTTTAAATTATCATATAAACATAAAATTTTTTTTATTATTAACTTTTTTATTATTACGCATTTTATATATTAATTATTATAAAATACTATCTATTAAATATATTATAATAAGACGTAATATAAAAAATACATAATAAAAGTAAAAATGTTTTATTACTATTAAAAGTAATATTAATGTATATAATAATATTTTTTTTTTAGTTATTTAATAAATGATTATTAAAAATATATAATACTTCAAATTTAGTTAAAAAATTAATAAATAAATATTACGTACTTGGTTTTCTATTTATTACCTTGATTTTTACATCCTTTATTATTATAATAATCTTTTATATATTTATTTATTTACTTTATTATTATAATTGTTATTTATTTATTGTTTATTTATTATTTAATTATATACTTTATTCCCATCCCTACCTGAAACTTTTATATAAAGTCAATTACTTCAGTTGTTTCGGTATTACCATAAACCTTATAGGTCTCTTATTTTTATTAGATAGTTTTTATGAAGGAAAGTACTAATGAAAAAATTATTAATTACCAAAGAGAATTTCATGAAAAAGATATTAATTCCATTTTTATTTTGGATTAATTATTTCGGGATCCAATAAAATCTAATACCGTAATATAAAAAATACATAATAAAAGTAAAAATGTTTTATTACTATTAAAAGTAATATTAATGTATATAATAATATTTTTTTTTTAGTTATTTAATAAATGATTATTAAAAATATATAATACTTCAAATTTAGTTAAAAAATTAATAAATAAATATTACGTACTTGGTTTTCTATTTATTACCTTGATTTTTACATCCTTTATTATTATAATAATCTTTTATATATTTATTTATTTAGTATGGTGTGAGATTACTCAAGTTAAATATTTTTTTAATATTTTTTTAACTATAAGAATGAATTATAATTAACATTATGATTAATACTATTACTCAAGGAAATAAAAAAAAAAAAAAAAAAAACAAGGAAGAAAATTTTAATATATCGTTTTAACAAGGTATTAATTTATCATCAGTCATTCCATTATTTTTTAAAGAATTAAATGAAATGGAAGTGATTGATGATATCAATGTGAAGATGACAATATTCTCAATAATGATGTAATAAGTTGAAATACCAATTGGACTATTAGTTAGTATAGTACTCTACCGAAGAAGTAGGATTCAATAAATTATCCTCTATGGCCATTATTCTATTATATATATATATATATATGTATATATTATTATTATTATTTTTTTTTTAAGAGGAATTTTATTATTTGTAAACATCCTAATCCTTTTTAATTTTGTTCATATACAGGTCATTATATTTAATAATAATAAATATAAACCATAATTTAAATAGTAGATAAAATCATAGGATATCATTTTTCATTTTTCATTTTTTTTTTTCATTTTTTTTTTTTTTTAGTATTAATTAATATATATAAAAACAAGTGTTTTAAAATAGATGCTTTAAAAATCTATACATATTTTAAAAAAAGAATAAATATATATATTATTATAGTAATTATTTTTTATTTATAATATTATATTATATTTCATATTGATTTTAATAATATTTAAAATAATAATAATAATAATAATAATAATAATAATAATAATAATAAAAATAATTATTTAAAAAATTTTTTTATAGATATTTTATTTTAAGTATTCATTTTTGTTTTCTTTTTAAATATTATTAAAATAAAATGAAAATAATAATAATAATATATATATATATATATTATTTTAATAATTATATTATTATTATTATAATAATTTTTTTTTTTTTTTTTTTTTTTTTTTTTTTTTTTTTTTTTTGACTTATTGGTTTATTGTATTAATATTTAATTCAACTATGATAAAAAAGATTAAAAACGAAAATAATTATTATTAAAATCTATATGTTAGAAGTAGAATAAATAATTTAATAAAAATAAAAAATTATTATTTTTAGTTTATAATTTAATATTTTAATTAATACTTTAAAATTAATAATTATATGATATAGTTTTATATAATATATACATAGTTTATGATACAAATAATTTAGTTTTAAATGTTCTATTAACCTCTTTTATATAATTAATATAAAAACATATATTTAATGTATTGAAATATGTATGACCCATTAAATGTGATTTATACATATAAATATCATTATATTATGTATTATTAAAAAAAAAAAAAAATAAGTGCTTCTACTTTCAAATAAATAAAGTTAGAAAATAAGCAAGACATTGAGATTTTTAACAGATTAAGAGTCTCAACTGACTCTGTAAGTTTATATAGAAATTTAGAATACTTTGTTAATTAGAAAATTTAAAAATTTAGTAATTTAGTAATTCAGAATAATTAGAATATTCAAGATAAACAACACTCGAATACATATATACATAAATAAGAAACACATAAAGCATTAGGAAATTAATATTTAAAATATTTCTTATATATAATTATATAATTAGTAATTAGTAACTAATATAATAATTTAATCGATACTAGTAATATATAAAAATATATCTACAAAATGATCGGAAAGACTGAAATAAAATCCCTTATCTGATATATAATGGAAGAAAAGAATTCAACATACTTAATATCAGAAGTACTCAAGAATAAATACCATAAAGTTAGAAATCAATGAAGTGTCAAAGTTCGTCAGAAGGTTAGAAAACATGAAGGCCGAAAGTAATAAATACACCTTGGAATTCATCAAGAAATTTTTAAACATCACATAAAAGTTAAAAAAAAAAAAAATTAAATAATACGTTTAGTAACAGAGAAAAATTAATTTATTTATTCAAAGGGTTATCAGAGAAACAAGTAAACTTCTTATATATAAAGTAGGGTATTTCAGATGGTGTTGATAAAATATTAAAAGATATAAAAGAAATAATTAGAAACCATAGAAATTTTTATTTCAAAAAAAAAAAAAAAAAAAAAAAAAAAAAATAAGGAAAAAAATAAAAAAATATGCTATGTCTCTAAAATAAAAAAAAAAAAAAAAAAAAAAGATAAAAATAAGGATAACGTAGTAATCTCTAAACCTATAATCAAAATGACTTTTATGAAAAATAATAATATTAAAAAAAATAATGATAATAAGAATTTTAATAATAAGAATTTATATGATCAAAGAATAAAAAAAAAGTAATACTAAATGTGTAAAATTTGAAATTTAATTTTATTGTACATAAAAATTTGGAATTCGAATCTGACTCGTTAGCTTAAGAAAATTTAGTTTTTATTACAATGGATAAGTAAAACTTACAAAGATATAGTAGAATTTTTTAGCAAATAAAATTTTATAATACTTTGTTAATGAAGAAATATTAGAAAATCAGTATTTTTAGTTTACTATTTAATTAACATTTTAATTAATATTTTTATTTTATTACAAATTTTATTTACAATTTTAAATATTAAATACTATATTAATAAATACATAGGATATATAATAATATTAATACCAATAATATATAGTTCATATTGTTTATGATACAAATAATTTAGTTTTAAATATTTTTTTTTTTATATTCTAAAAAACTCTTTTTACATAATTAATATAAAAACATATTATTTAATGTACTTAAATATGTATGATCCATAAAATCTCTTTTATATATATAACTATCGTTAAATTATGTATTATTATTTAAAAAAAAAGAGTCTTTCACTTCAAATAAATGAAGTTAGTAAATAAACAAAAGATCTAATAAAAAATTATTAATATAAATTTTAATAATAAAAATGAACTTCCTGAATGGGGAGTGTGCATTTCGAAAATTTTTATTACAAAAATTTGTATTTTGTTGTATGGCTTAAATATTTTTAATTTTAAGCCACTTAATTTTATTAAAAATTTAATGAATAATAATTAATTAATTAAATAAATAAAATTACAATTTTCAAAAATTTTCAAACACGTAATCTTACGTGGGGCGTATATCTAATTGTATCATAATTTTGTGGCTTTTTTCTACAATTTTTAAAAAGCCATATATTCACAATATGGCGTGAATAATAAATGTGGTGATATTTTACGACGAAAATTTATAAGCCACCAAGAATTTGGCGAAATTTAACTGGACGAAATTCAACTTTTGGCGAAATACAACACTTCAATAAATAATAATTAGGTTAGGTATTTCTATTTAACATTGAAAAATAAAATAAAAATAAATAAACATTTTATTTTTTAATGCTTAAAAAATAAAATAAAAATAAGAAATAAGAAAACTTTTTTTTTAAACATTGAAAAATAAAATAAAAATAAATAAACATTTTATTTTTTAAGCATCAAAAAATAAAAAAAAAAAAAATAAGAAATAAGAAAACTTCTTTTTTAAACATTAAAAAATAAAATAAAAATAAATAAAAATTTATTTTTTAAGCATTAAAAAATAAAAAAAATAAAATAAAACAAAAAAATAAAAAATAAAAATAAAAATAAATAAATAAAATAGTAAATAAAGAAATAATAAATAATTAATAATTAAATAATTATTTAAATAATTATATAATTAATTAAAAAAGGTTTATTATTTTAAATATTAAAAAAAAAAAAAAAAAGTTTCAAAGCATTTATTAAAATATTTTATTAAAAAATTTTAATTATTAATGGAAGACAATATAGAAATTGAAATAAGTGAAACAAATCGAGGAAATGAACAAATTATTATTAATAAAAAACACAAATTTAATTTTTCATTTCAAAGGAAAGATAAATCAAAAATTTATAGATGCACTGAATATAAGACTTTAAATAAATGTAAATCTTTAATTATTTTAAATGATAAAAAGGAGGTTTTAAAATATGAAAGTTTACATAACCATCTCGAAAAAGAAATTGATGTGTCTATATCAGTAGCAAAGCATAAAATTAAGGAAGAAATTAAGAAAAATTCAATTCCTATGGATATAAAACCTAAACATATATTTAATGCCGTTTCTCAAGAAATGGGACTTATATGTCCCGAATATAGTACAATTAGATCCCAAATAATAAGAAATATAAATAAACAATTTCCTCCAAACATAAAAGGTTTTGATGATATTCCCATTGAATCAGAATATTATAAAATGAAAAGAAATGAAAATTTTATGATATTTAAAAATACTGATCTAATAATCTTTCAATCACCATTCCAAGCATATTTATTTTCGAATTATCATAAAAATATATTTGCGGACGGTACATTTTATGCAGCACCGAAATTTAGTTATCAGTTATTTATAACAAGAACTTATGTTGGGGAATTTAATATGCTTTACACTACTTCCATTTCTATATTAAAAAATAAAAAACAATCTACATATGAAACATTATTTAAAGAAATAAAAAAAAAAATGCAAATAAATTTAGGAGTAATACATTAATTACTACAATTAATTTTCATTGTGATTTTGAACAAGGTATATCTAATGCCGCAAAAAAAGTTTTTCCCAATATAAATATTAAATATTGTGTTTGGCATTACAAAAGATCATTAGAAAAACAAAAAAATATATTATGTTATCATGAAGTGAAGAATAATAATGATATATATATTTATTATAAAGCTATTTCGAACTTACCGTTTATAAACCCTAACTATATATTTGATATTTATATTATAATAAAAAGAATTTATCAAAAAAAAAAGTATAATAATTTTCTGCAATTTTTAGAATATTTTAATAAAAATTATTTACTTAAGTATAATGTTAATAATTGGAATTATTATGAAAATATAGAGCATTTAACAAACAATGCATCAGAATCTTATAATAGCTACTTAAATAATATATTTCCAAATAAACCTTTATTTTATAAATTAATATATATATTAAAAGAAGAAGAAAACTTATCTTATAATGATTATCAAAGGAGAACTAAAGGAAATTGGAAAAAAAAAAGCAAAAAATATTTAGTGCAAATGATGAAATTAAAATTTTAATTGAAAATTACAAAAGTAAGGAAATAAATTTATTTTATAATGGATGCAACAGAAATGAATTAATTAAATTATGGAAAGAATGTTTAATTGATTTAAACGATATAAATATTAATTTAAAATAAATAATCTTAATTTAAAAAAATGCTAGAAAAATAAAAATTTATTTATTTTAAATTTATATTTATAATCGTTTAAATAATAATTAAATAATCTTAATTTAAAAAAATGCTAGAAAAATACAAATTTATTTACCTATTGTGTTTATTTAATAATCTTAATAGAAATTATCTTTTAGTTATTTTTATTAAGTAATTTATAACTAAAACCGATTTATTTGATACTAGTTAAAATTTTATTAATATCAATATCAATATTATATAATTATAAATTTTATTAATATCAATATCAATATTATATAATTATAAATTTTATTAATATCAATATCAATATTATATAATTATAAATTTTATTAATATCAATATCAATATTATATAATTATAAATTTTATTAATATCAATATCAATATTATATAATTATAAATTTTATTAATATCAATATCAATATTATATAATTATAAATTTTATTAATATCAATATCAATATTATATAATTATATATTTTATTAATATCAATATACTTTTCAAAATTAATTATGGTATTAAAAATATTAAATTCAATAAAAGATTTTTATTATTTTATTAAAATTATAATTGTTATTATTATATTTTAATAATAATTGATTCATATTGATCAAACATTATAAATATTACTATGCAAATAATTAATTATTTTAATAGGATCAATTATTCAACTCTTATTGTTTTAATTTTTAATTCTTATATCATTTAAATTAATATATATATATATATCGTTTATGAAAATATGAATTATAAATAATTAAAATTATTTACTTTTCATTTAAATTTTTTTATTTACTATAATAAAATATAATAATTAAAAGACAAACGTTATTATAACTAATTTTTTTTTTAGAAAAATAAATGAAAAAAATTAAAATATATAAGATTCCTATATATATAAAATAATTATTATATTTTATTTTATTATATATTTATTTTATTTTATTTTATTTTATTTTATTTTATTTTATTTTATTTTATTTTATTATTTTTTTTTTTTTTTGTATTTTATTTTATTTTATTTTATTTTATTCAATCTGTACTTATATTTATGTTTCTACTATTCATTTTATTTTATTTTATTTTATTTTATTTTATTTTATTTTATTCAATCTGTACTTTATTTTTAATATTCTACTATTTATTTTATTTTATTTTATTTTATTTTATTCAATCTGTACTTTATTTTTAATATTCTACTATTTATTTTATTTTATTTTATTTTATTTTATTCAATCTGTACTTTATTTTTAATATTCTACTATTTATTTTATTTTATTTTATTTTATTTTAT
The DNA here is from genome assembly GCA_016946835.1 of Neocallimastix lanati (nom. inval.). Taxonomy (NCBI): domain Eukaryota; kingdom Fungi; phylum Neocallimastigomycota; class Neocallimastigomycetes; order Neocallimastigales; family Neocallimastigaceae; genus Neocallimastix; species Neocallimastix lanati (nom. inval.). The sequence continues at coordinate 732,499 of JACVTC010000007.1, forward strand.
TTTATTTTATTTTATTCAATCTGTACTTATATTTATGTTTCTACTATTCATTTTATTTTATTTTATTTTATTTTATTTTATAATATTTTATTTTATTTTATTTTATTCAATCTGTACTTATATTTATGTTTCTACTATTCATTTTATTTTATTTTATTTTATTTTATAATATTTTATTTTATTTTATTTTATTCAATCTGTACTTTATTTTTAATATTCTACTATTTATTTTATTTTATTTTATTTTATTTTATTTTATTTTATTTTATTTTATTTTATTTTATTCAATCTGTACTTATATTTATGTTTCTACTATTCATTTTATTTTATTTTATTTTATTCAATCTGTACTTATATTTATGTTTCTACTATTTATTTTATTTTATTTTATTTTATTTTATTCAATCTGTACTTATATTTATGTTTCTACTATTCATTTTATTTTATTTTATTTTATTCAATCTGTACTTATATTTATGTTTCTACTATTTATTTTATTTTATTTTATTTTATTTTATTTTATTCAATCTGTACTTTATTTTTAATATTCTACTATTTATTTTATTTTATTTTATTTTATTTTATTCAATCTGTACTTATATTTATGTTTCTACTATTCATTTTATTTTATTTTATTTTATTTTATTTTATAATATTTTATTTTATTTTATTTTATTCAATCTGTACTTATATTTATGTTTCTACTATTCATTTTATTTTATTTTATTTTATTTTATAATATTTTATTTTATTTTATTTTATTCAATCTGTACTTATATATATGTTTCTACTATTTATTTTATTTTATTTTATTTTATTTTATAATATTTTATTTTATTTTATTTTATTCAATCTGTACTTATATTTATGTTTCTACTATTTATTTTATTTTATTTTATTTTATTTTATTTTATTCAATCTGTACTTTATTTTTAATATTCTACTATTTATTTTATTTTATTTTATTTTATTTTATTCAATCTGTACTTTCTTATTTAATATTCTACTTTTTATTTTATTTTATTATATTTTATTTTATTCAATCTGTACTTATATTTATGTTTCTACTATTTATTTTATTTTATTTTATTTTATTTTATTCAATCTGTACTTATATTTATGTTTCTACTATTCATTTTATTTTATTTTATTTTATTCAATCTGTACTTATATTTATGTTTCTACTATTTATTTTATTTTATTTTATTTTATTTTATTTTATTCAATCTGTACTTTATTTTTAATATTCTACTATTTATTTTATTTTATTTTATTTTATTTTATTCAATCTGTACTTTCTTATTTAATATTCTACTTTTTATTTTATTTTATTATATTTTATTTTATTCAATCTGCATTTTCTGTTGATAATATAAACAAGGTATTAATGTATTAATAATAATTAATAATATTTAAAATAAAATAAAAAAAATATAATAATTATTTTATATACGTAGTAATTATATATATATATATATATATATATATATATATATATATATTTATTTAATTTTCTAAAAAAAATTTTTTTAGTCATAATAAACGTTTGTCTTAATTATTTTTATTATTATTTAAAAATTTATTTATTCATTTATAATTTATTCATTCATTTATTTATTTATCACATTATAATACGCCATGTTTTCCGAAATACAATACAACAAAATACAAATTTATGTAATAAAAATTTTCGAAATGACACACCCCCTTCCTGAATGTGTTGCATTTAGAAACGTGGCTTATGAATTAAAGCTTAATCGTAATTTATATAGTTTATGATACAAATAATATAGTTTTTATAAGCCTCTTTTATATTATTAAATCATGCATTTAATATAATAAATATGTATGTTCCATTGAATTTAATTTTTATGAATATCAAAATATTAAAAAATGTGTTATTGTTAAAAAAAAAGGTTCTTTGATAAAAACTAAAATTTTAGTAAAAAGTAAATATTTACAGTCTTTTAATTTTTTTCTTGAAATAATTGTAAATAAATAAATAAATAAATAAATAAATAAATAAATAAATAAATAAATAAATAAATAAATAAATAAATAAATAAATAAATAAATAAATAAATAAATAAATAAATAAATAAATACATAAATAAATAAATAAATAAATAAATAAAATATGAAATAAATATATATATATATATATTTTTAAATTTCGAACATCAAAAAAAAATTTTTCCTAAATACTTCATTATTGTTATTTTAAAAAAAAAATGAATTAAATAAATAACTAAACATTAAATAATAAAAAATAAATATTTTTTATTTTTAACCATTGGAAAATAGAAAAAAATCCATAAGTTGAAAAAAGTAAAACAAATAAAGGAAAAGAATTATTATAAAAAAAAAATGTAAAAAAATATATTGTTTATAGGGAAGTGGTTTATATAAGTACGTCTCATTTTATTTAAAGCCACGTTCTGGAATTCCCAATAAAGATGTTTTTATTATTCTAATCCTTATTCAGTTACTAGTTTTTAATTTGAAATTAAAGCTGAATTTATAAAGGAAAAAAAATATATATATATATATATAAATCTTTTTTCATTATTATTACTATTATTTCTATTAAATATTTATGTTCTATTTATAAATTTTAAATAATTACAATCATAATAATAATAGTATTAAAAGATTATTAAAATTTAAATACGATTTTTTTTTTTTTTTACTATTTACTATATTACTATATTACTATATATATATATATTTTTTTTTTTATTATACAATTTTTAATACATATGAACTTTAAGTTTTATTCTATAATTTTTATTTTTTAATAATCATGAATTTTTAAAATTTAATTTCAAACCTTTTTATTTTTTTTAATTCTTTTTTTTTTATTCAATTATTTTTTATTGATAATATAGTTTTAAATATAAAAATTATTTTTATTGTTAAGTTCATTATTGTTGTTTTATATAAAATAATTTAATAGTAATTAATAAAATTAATATGTAATAATAGTTTATAAAATTAATAAATAATAAGTAATTAATAAGTAATTATAATAAATACAATAAATTTAGTAAACAAGCTAATAAAACAATAAATACAATAATGATGTATATATTCATAATTATTTACAATTTAATCTTCTTTTTTTTTTTTTTTTTTTTTTTTTTTTTTTTTTTTTTTTTTTTTTTTTATTTTTGAATATTTAAAAAAAAAAAAAAAAAAAAAAAAGAGTAAAAAAGTTAAGGAAGTGATGATAATATAAAGAAATTAGCTTATAATTAATACTGTTACTATAATTATCATATAGTAAATTTTATATAATTGTTAATATTGCTATAACGCTATAATGATAAATGAATATTAAAAAAAAAAGAAATAAAAGTTTTTAACTTTAAATTTCTCTAAATTATTTAGTTATTTATAATTATAATTATTTGTATTTATTTTAAGTTCCAATTTTTCATTATTTTAATTCTAAGCAATTATTATTACATGTAAGAAATATATAATATTAGTTAAAATATAATACTTTAATATTGATATTTTTTTATAAAACTTATAATTATTATATATAAATAATTTATGAAAGTATTAATGATATTGAATAAAAAATATATTCTATAAATATTATGAAAATGATAGTATTCATCTTTATCAATGTTTAACAACAAAAGCATTGTTTATTTCGAATTAATTTTAACTTTACTTTCTTATTTTATTATCTCCACTTTCATTTTTTGACAACTTAATATATTATTTTATTATAGTTATTTTAATTAGTGATTTATAAATATTCAATATTTAGTAATGATCTTATGTACATTATTTTTTACGTAATTTCATATTCCTACCATATTAGGAAAAGATTGCGATCGAAAAAAATAATAATAATGAAGAAATAAAATTAAATTAAATATATAAAATAAATTAAACACTTTAGCCAATAATATTCTAAAATTTCATATTATCCGTTATTTTAAAAAAAAAAGAAAAAAAAGGAAAACAAAGATAATTGTATTAAATTAGTCATATATTAATCAAATATATAAAATATATCAATAATATATTATTTAATAAAGTTTATTGATTTTTATAATTTAAAAAATATATATATAAAAAATCGGTCTTATTTATATAATTTTAATATTTTAATTTTTTTTTTTTTTTTTACTCGCTAAATTTCATTTATTTATTATATAATAATGTATAAATTATGAATATATTTAATTATTAGTAAATTTATATTATTAATATATCAATACATATGGAATGCTTTGAAGTTTATTAATATGTTATTTATGTATTTATTTAAATATATATTAAATTATTTATTTAAATAATTATATATCTATTTATTAATTTATTAACTTTTATAATTTATAATTTATAATTTAATTCTTTTTGTTTATGATGTAATTAAAAAAAAAAAAATAATCTTACCACTCTTTTTTTTTTATCTGTGCTTTGCCAACAATAAATAATATAAGAAAAAATTTTTTATATATGTATAAGATTAAGTGTTTTATTAGTTATCCATTATTTAAAATAAGATATGAAAAATAAGTTAATGAAATATACATAAAAGTAAAAATAATGAGAAAAATAAATAAAACATATTAACATTGAAATAAAAAATATCTTTTAAAATTTATTTTGTATAAAATATTTTTCATATAATATAAATTATGTAATAATATAATAGTTAATCGTTTAAAAAGAAGATTATTTTTTTCTATTTATAAATTTCTATATATGTATTAATTAACTTTTTTTAAAATATTTTATTTTATTATAATATTATTGATGTATATTGTTAAATACACAATAATAAACAATAAACAATAAATAATAAATAATTGAATAATAAATAATAAATAATAAATAATAAATAATAAATAAATAATAAATATTTGAATAATAAATAAATAATAAATAATTGAATAATAATTGAATAATAAATAATTGTATAATAAATAATAAATAATAAATAATAAATAATAAATAATAAATAATAAATAATTAATAATAAATAATAAATAATATATAATAAATAATAAATAATAAATAATAAATAATAAATAATAAATAATAAATAATTAATAATAAATGATTAATATCATTATATGTATTATGAACAAATAAAAAAATAATGATACAATTTTAGTCATTAATGTAATAATATATTGCAATTATAAGAAATTTATATTTTATGAAAAAAGTTTTTTAAACCTTTTTTTATATACAGTATTAAACGTTCATATAAGGAAATTTACAATTAACAATATTACATTTTGTATTTTTAAAAAAAAAAGATATTAATGGATGATTAAATATATCTAAATAGAAATATTGATAAAAAAGAAAGTGTTTTATGTTATATATATTTCTCCTTATTTTATTTTATTTTTTTATTTTTATTAACGGGTAATAATATTTTTTTTTATTTAATTATATTTTTTATATAAATTTTATATTTTTTTATGTAATTTTTATATTTTAATTTTCAATGTTAAATGAGGATTTTCCCATTTGATATAAATATATAATAACAAGATTAAAAAGTTTTTTATTATTGTATAAATTTTATTTTTTCCTTAAATCTTTTTTTTTTTTTTTTTGTAAATATATATTATTTATTTTTAAATATTTATTATTTAATTTTAAATATTTATTATTTAATTTTAAATATTTAAATAGATATTTAAGAATATTTATAAATGGTTAATAAAAATACATATAAAGTTTGAGTGGTTGATATGAATTTAAAATAGAAAAAATAGAAAAAAAAGAAAAAAAAAAAGAAAATATTTTTATTTATTTATTCATTTATTTTTAAAATTTTATTAATTAATAAAAAAAAATTATTTATTTAATAATTAATTATAATATTACTTTGTATTAATTTAATTATTATTTATTTATTCATTAGATTACTTTTTTTTTTATAACCTTTTAATGGTTAGATTTATTCAAATATCTTTATTATAATATATTAATATAATTAATTTTAAATATAATAATATATGATATAATATATTGTACAATAAATAAATAATATAAATTAATATATTAACTACTAAATTTGATATATTTTTTTTTCATTTTTTTTATATTTAATTATATAATTTTTTTTCATTTTTTAATTATTATTTATTTATAAATATATATAATATATATATTTATAATATCATAATAAATAATAATAATTAAACAGGAATGATAAACGATAAAAAAAAAAAGGAATATCAAATTAATTTAATATATTATAAAATATATTAGTACATAATTATTAATATATTAAATATTTATGTTATTTACTTATAGAAATAAGTCTCTACATTATATATATTAAAATGTGGGTAATACTTTTGAAAACTTTAAATTTGGTTTTTTATATATAAAGACTTAATATACTCAATAAAATTTCTTTTTTTCTTCACACTTATTTATTATAATTAATTATTTATTATAATTTTATATTAAAAAAATTTATTTTCTTTTTGTAATATACCAATTTTTTTAATTAAATAATTTTTTTATTATAAATAGAAAATTTTTTAATAAAAATGGAAAGTTTAACTTTATGTCAAGTTAATAACACTCTTGCTAAGTCAGTTTCAGTTAATGCTGTTGCTGCTACTAAGGTCGCTGGTGTTAGAATCAGCAAGCCATCCCGTGCTATCCACACTACTCCAATGACTACTACTAGTCTTAAGGTTGCCAAGAAGGCTGCCTTCAGTCAATCTAAGACCTACGCCACTGCTCCATGCATTACCAACGATGCTGCTGCCAAGAGTGAAATCGATGTTGAAGGTTGGATTAAGAAGCACTACACTCCATACGAAGGTGATGCTTCCTTCCTTGCTGGTCCAACTGAAAAGACTAAGAAGCTTTTTGCTAAGGCTGAAGAATACTTAGCCAAGGAACGTGCTAACGGTGGTTTATACGATGTTGACCCACATACTCCATCTACTATTACCTCTCACAAGCCAGGTTACCTTGACAAAGAAAACGAAGTTATCTACGGTTACCAAACTGATGTTCCTCTTAAGAGAGCTATCAAGCCATTCGGTGGTGTTAACATGGTTAGGAACGCTCTTAAGGCTGTTAACGTTCCAATGGATAAGGAAGTTGAACACATTTTCACTGATTACCGTAAGACTCACAACACTGCTGTCTTTGATATCTACTCTAAGGAAATGAGAGCTGGTCGTTCCAACGCTATTATGACTGGTTTACCAGATGGTTACGGTCGTGGTCGTATTATTGGTGATTACCGTCGTGTTGCCCTTTACGGTACTGACCGTCTTATTGCTCAAAAGCAAAAGGATAAGGAAGAATTACAAAAGAGACAAATGGATGAACCAACTATGAAATTAATTGGTGAAGTTGCTGACCAAATTAAGGCTCTTAAGCAACTTACTCAAATGGCTAAGACTTACGGTATTGATATTTCTAAGCCAGCTAAGAATGCCAGAGAAGCCACTCAATTTGTTTACTTCGGTTACTTAGGTTCTATCAAGGAACAAGATGGTGCTGCCATGTCTCTTGGTCGTGTTGATGCTTTCCTTGATTGTTTCTTCGAAAACGATTTAAAGAACGGTGTTCTTGATGAAGCTCATGCCCAAGAAATCATTGATAACCTTATCTTAAAGTTACGTTTTGCTCGTCACTTACGTACTCCAGAATACAACGATTTATTCGCTGGTGATCCAACCTGGGTTACTATGTCTCTCGGTGGTACTGGTTCCGATGGTCGTACCTTAGTTACTAAGACTTCTTACCGTGTTCTTAACACTCTTTACAATTTAGGTCCAGCTCCAGAACCAAACATTACTGTTCTCTGGAACAAGAACCTTCCAAAGAACTTCAAGGACTTCGCCACTAAGGTTTCTATTGATACTTCTTCAATTCAATACGAATCTGATGCCCTTATGTCTGCTAGATTCGGTGATGATTACGGAATTGCTTGCTGTGTCTCTGCCATGAGAATTGGTAAGGATATGCAATTCTTCGGTGCTCGTTGTAACCTTGCTAAGCTTATGCTTTACGTCCTCAACCACGGTAAGGATGAAAGAACTGGTAAGCAAGTTGGTCCAGACTTCGGTCCAGTTCCAGAAGGTCCAATTCCATTCGACTGGATGTGGGAAACTTACGACAAGGCCATGGACTGGATTGCCAAGCTTTACGTTAACACCATGAACGTTATTCACTTCTGTCATGACCAATACTGTTACGAATCCCTTCAAATGGCTCTTCACGATACCGATGTCCGTCGTCTTATGGCTTTCGGTGTTGCTGGTCTTTCTGTTGTTGCTGATTCCTTCTCTGCTATTAAGTACGCTAAGGTTACTCCAATCCGTGATCCAAAGACCGGTTTAACTGTTGACTTCAAGATTGAAGGTGACTTCCCAAAATTCGGTAATGATGATGACCGTGTCGATTTCTTCGCTCGTACCGTTACTGACAAGCTTATCACTAAGTTAAGAAAGACTCCAACTTACCGTGGCGCTATCCACACTCTTTCTATTCTTACTATTACTTCTAACGTCGTTTACGGTAAGAAGACCGGTTCTACTCCAGATGGTCGTAAGGCTGGTCAACCATTCGCTCCAGGTTGTAACCCAATGCACGGTCGTGAATTCTCTGGTGCCGTTGCTTCTCTTTCTTCTGTTGCCAAGGTTAACTACGATTCTTGTATGGATGGTATTTCTAACACCTTCTCTATTGTTCCAAACACTATTGGTAAGACTTTACAAGAACGTCAAGGTAACCTTTCTGGTTTATTAGATGGTTACTTCAGCAAGGGTGCTCACCATCTTAATGTTAACGTTCTTAAGCGTGAAACCTTAGAAGATGCTATGGCTCACCCAGAAAACTATCCAAACCTTACCATTCGTGTTTCTGGTTACGCTGTTAACTTCGTTAAGTTAACTCCAGCTCAACAAAAGGAAGTTATTGCTCGTACCTTCCACGAAAAGATGTAAGAAGTTTCTTGAAAAAAAATACTTGAAGAAATTAAAATAATTAAAAATAAAGAAAAAAAAAACAAGTAAATGATTATATACCATTTATTTTTCTTCATTTTTAATTTTATAAATAAAGTTTAAACGAAATAAATAAAATTCAAAAAAAAAATAATAAAAAAATTCAAAAAATTAAAAAAAAAATATAAAATTATCGTGAACAACAATTAGAGTAAATAAAAGTACACAAGAATAATAGTAAAAATATAATAAAAGCAAAAGAAGAAAATAAATAAAAGCAAATAATAAATAAATAAAAATAAATAAATAAAATAAAAAGTAAAATAATTCATTTAATTTTATAAATATATAATAAGAAGTAAATAATTAATAAAAAGCGATTAAAAATAAAGAAATAAATAATACTATTAAAATGTTTTATTTATGAATTATTCTTTCTTTTGAAAGAAAGGATGATTTTTAAATATTTTTATTTATACATAATAAAGATAAAAAAGTTAAATTATATAACAAAAAAATTAAAAGTATTTTTATATACATATATTATAATATATATATATATATATATACATTTTCATGTTTTAAATAAATATAATTTTTGGTGTTAATAATTATTGTTATAATTTTTATAAGAAGAATAAATAAGGATTTTATATTTATGTTTATATTTCATATTAAAATGATGTACTTTAATATAAAAAAGGATTATAAAGAATTTTTATTTGTATATTAATTAATTAATTATTTTTATTTTTATTTTTATTTTAATTTTAATTTTTATATTTAATTCTTTTTCATTATTATTGGTAAATTCTATTTAACAATTATTTAACAATTGTGAGTATTTTTATAGTTTTCACTACCCCATCCCTAAAAAGCTAAAAAAGCAAGGAGAATGATTTTGGATTTATTTCAGAAATCAAAGACTTAACATTTCAATATCTTAAGTATCAATTAGGATTCTTTTGAATTTCTCGAAAATTTGTCAAAGGCGTAAAAATGATAATAAAGAAACTTACCTCGCTTTTCTAGATTTAAAAAATACATATGATTATGTTCCAATAGGTAATATTTTATATAAATTAGATGCTTTAGGTATTAGAGGTAAATGTTATCAATTTATAAAAAATCTATATTTGACTTCCAAAGCCAGTGTTAAAATTGATGATCAATATTCGGAATCTTTTAATATTATGGGTATCAATAAAGGTGCCAGTCTAATAGTACGAGGGGAAGTTTCTAGATTTCTTTATAATAGTAATCCTACCTTTTATCTTTCAAGTCAAGAGTTACTTAAAACGAATTGCTATACCTACTTAGGTGTACCATTTTCAAATGATTTAGAATTGAAACCGATCATACAGAGAATGAATAATAAAGTTAGAAATGCACTTTATTCCATAAAAGGATTTCTTAAGAATCCTCATATTCCTATCCCTTATAAAAGAATATTGTTTTCAGCTATAGTAAATGGACAAGTTTCATATTATGCACCTCTACTTGGATCTAATAAAGATAGAACGAGAAGTACACAGACACTAGTTAATTCAGGATTATACTGGATTGAAGGATTTTCTAAAGGGAATAGCTTTACTTCCCTTTATTGTGTTTCTAAAGAACTTAACATCCCTCCCCTTTCGGCGAAATGTGCGATTGCTCAGGTAAGGTGTTTTAAAAAATGGAAAAACTCGAAATGTATTATCTCTGATTTACTTAGAGATATATTTCGTTGTAGACGTCATGCATGGGATAAAGAAAGTAAAATTTTAACTGACAAATTAGATAAATTTCCATCTAAAAAAGCTATTTTAAACTTTTACTGGGATAGAGATATGGCAGGAAAATCAATCAAAGCTAAGGCTTATAAAAATAATAATTTTGAGAAAACTAGAGAGTATCTTAAGCTAAATTATAAATATCCTGAATTTAGCATTGGCTTCCGATGGGTACTTTCGCGCCAGATGTAGATATAAATTCCATGCTCGTGTTGCCAAAGCCGCCAAAATGATTGAAGAAGACTGTCCTGAAAGGTGTCCTTGTTGTTATAGAAAAAATAGTAATCCTCTATTGGAACATTGGTTTTTTAAATGCTATCTTTTCCGTGAATTTCGAATGAAATTTTTTAAAGATATTGAAATTCTATATGAAATATTTTATATTATTTCTAAATATTGTCTAATATCTAATAGTAATGTAGACACTGTTATCACAGATATGAATAATTTAGAACTAAGTTCTGATTCTGATAGTAGTAACGAAGTATATAATATTAATAATATTAACAATAGAAATAATATTGTTAATAATAGTAGAAATAGTGATAGTGAAAATAGAAATATTAATATTAGTGATAATGAAAATTATAATATCGTTACTTCTAATTTAGTGAATAGTTCAGTTGGTGAAAATCGTGGTAATTTAAGTAATTTTTTGAATAATGAGTGTGTAAATATATATGCGTCGTGGTACCGGTTATATAACTTTCTTATTGGTTGAAGGAATACAAATATAATAGATTTAAATTATAAAAAGGAATGGAATATTTTGTTTAAGAACCAAATCATTTCTGGTGATTATTCAAAAACGCCATTCTTGGTGCGATCTGCGGCTCTCTTTACAGAAATTATGCCTCGGGCTAGTACTCGACAAGGGTTACTATTCCGAAAGTATAAACGCAAACTAACCAGGAGCGTCAACGCTGAAAATGCAGTAAGACAGGCTAGCAGGACCAATTCCTCTGAGGGAGAAGACCATAATTTCTTTCAGATAGACAATTCAAACCCTAATCAAATTGGACAAATAATATTTATTTATTTTATTAATTCTGTGTTTTTTTTTTTATTTTTTTATTAAAATTAAAAGTATTTATATTTATGTATTTTATATAAGAATAAATAAATAAAGATTAAAGTTCGTAATAATTGCGGCTATATATATATATATATATAAAATTTTAATATTATGAAAGGAGTTAGACAAGGTTGTCCACTATCACCAATTCTTTTCAATCTATTTATTAATGACATTTTTAATGATTTTTCAGAACTTGGAATTCCTTTAGGCGAATCTAGATGTTGTGATGGACTCTTTGCAGATGATATTGTTCTATGCGCACCGTCAAGAATAAAGTTAAAAAAAATGCTTAAGAAGGTAAATGAATGGGCTAAATTTAATATGATGAATTTTGAAATTAACAAGTGTGCAACGATGGTGATTCGACCAGACACACCTCTTTTTCAAAATAAAAGAGATCCTATTTTTCATCTTGCTGGACAACCAATCCCAATAACTTAATGTTATACCTATTTAGGTATACCATTTGATATAAGCTTATCGTTGAACCCTATTATTAAATTACTTAACTCTAAAGTTACTATAGCTCTCTTTTCTGTAAGTAAATTTCTATCAAATTCCGAAATTCCTATTCCATTTAAGAAGATTATAATTAACTCCTATGTACTTAGTAAAGTCTTTTACTTTGCACATTTACTTGGTTCAAATAAAGCGAGAACAAATAATACTCAGAAATTAATTAATAAAGGATTAAGATGGATTTCAGGCTTACAAAAAGCCAAATCTTTTATTAATATATATTCTATTTCAAAAGATTTAAATATTCCTCCATTGTCAGCTAAGTGTGCTTTGTCTCAAGTCAAATGTTTTGATAAATGGAAAGATTCAAATTGTATTATTTCCTATTTAGTTAATAATATTCCAAAATCTAGAAAATATACATGGACGAAAGAAAGTAGAACTCTTAGACGTAAACTAGAAAAAAGAGGTAATAACGATAATAAAATCAAGGATTTTTATTGGAAAAGAGATATGAAAATCAATTCTATTTAAGCTGAATTTTATGACAAAAACAGATTCGAAGAAACATCAAAATTTATAAAACTTTGTTATGAATATCCTAATCTTTCATATGGTTTCTATTGGCTATTGAGAGCACGAAGCGGATATAGATTAGATGCTAGAATTGCTAAAACTGCAAAAATAATAGATCAAATGGGTCCTAATTTTTGTCCCTGTTGTAAAAGTAATAAACAATGGATAAGGCATTAGTTAATTGATTATTCATTTTTCAATCATATTCATAGTAAAGTTAATGATAAAATTTTATTTGTATATAATGCTTTTTACCGTGGCAACCTAACAAATGATATTGTTAATAGTAATAATGATAATAGCAATAATAATATTAGTAATAGTAATAATAGTAATAGTAATAATAGTAATAGTAATAATAGTAATAGTAATAATAGTAATAGTAATAATAGTAATAGTAATAATAGTAATAGTAATAATAGTAATAGTAATAATAGTTATAGTAATATTAGTAATTGTATTATTAGTAATGTTAGTAATACTATTGAAAATAATGTGCATGTTGATTCTAGTGTGTGTGAAAAAGTGTTTAATTTCCTTCTTGGAGGAAGAAGTATTAATAACAGTACAAGGGAATGGAAGGATCTATTTAAGTGCCGGATGAAATCAGGTGCTTATTCTGATACTCCATTGTTGGTGGTTACTGCGGCTCTTCTTCAATCGATTATATCTATTGCTGTTGGTCAGCAATGGTCTTTGTTCAATAGGTTCAAATCGAATCGTACTACTACTACCAAGAGCGTCAGTGCTGAAGAAACAATAAGACAGGCCAGCAGGGCTAGCGCAACCAATGAAGATCATAATTTCGTATCTTAAAATTATGATTAACATTGTGAAGTCAAAATTAATTATTATACTTCGGTATAATAATGACCTTGTGAAGTTTTACAGAAATTAATTAAATGAAACTATAATATTTTATACCATTATTTTATTTTATTTTATTTTGTATTTTTTTTTTTTTTTTGTTTTGTTTATATTTTTATTTTTTTTTTTTTTTATTACATGTATTTTTTCAAATATTTAATTAATAATGATAAAACAAGTTTGCTGCCGTTAAAAAAAAAAAAAAAAAAAAAATAAATTTCTCGAATTGGGTGTGGTTTTAAATTTGTCATTAGTATTTCCATTAAAAAAAAATAGTCTCAGAAGATTGCCCTAAATGTTGCTCATGTTGTGGTATTAGTGTACCTAGTTTTTCTCAATGGATTTTTGCTTGTAAAGAATTAGAAAATTACAGAAATAATTCTTTACCTTTTCTAGATGATCTCTTTTTGAAGTTTGCAATGATAATTGAACAAAAATCTTTGGATGTTTCTTTAGATTCAGAAAAGGATTATGATAATAACATTTATTATTTTATATTGAGTGTTCTTCTTGGCGGGAGTTCATTATATGAAAAAAATTAAAATTAATGATGTGGAACAAAGACAATTAGTTAACAATATTTTTAAACAAAGTTCAACTTCGTAGACTGTTCCGTATTTTTTAGGTATTGCGGAGTTTCTAAAAAATGTAAAACCATTAATTTGTCTATCTTTTAGATTGATGATGAAATGATATTCCTTTGAATCTACTGTTGCTAAGAGCGTCAACGTCGAATTGATAATGTATGGATTTTCATTTGATAACATTAATACTGAAATTATTAATCGCAATAATGAACGTGGTGTTATCATCGAAAAAGTTAGAAACTATTGCTTCTAACGCACTTTTATAATTTTATAATATATAGTATTTTATTTTATGTATTTTTTTTTTTATTTTTCATTTAAATCATGTAAATTTATTATTATTATAAATTAAATAAAGTTTTCTCTAAGTCTAAAAAAAAAAACAAAACAAAAAAAAAAAAGAAAGTGAACCTGATGTTTTAAATTGTTTTTAACTGGATATGTAGTAACATTGAAGTTGTATAATTAATAATATCATGTAGTTTCTACATATTATCAATGTAAATAATCTATTGTATATTTTTTAATGCTTTTGAAGGAGAAGATCATAATTTCTTTCAGACTGTCAATTTAAATCCTAAGTTGGAATAAGAATTCCTTTTTAACAGAATCTTATAATCTAGAGGTGAGGTTCGTTGAATAGGATCTTTTTTTCTTAATTTATTTATAAACTTTATTTTTTGAATATTACTTTTTTATTTCACTTTACTATTTTAAATATTATTATGTTCTAAATGGATAAATAATATTTATTTGTTTTATTAATTCCGTGTTTTTTTGGTAATAAAAAAATATTCATGTAATTAATAATTGAATAAATAAATAAGTTTTAAATTCGCAATAATTGCAGCTATAAAAACATATAAATATATAGTATTATATAGACTCATGTAGCTATTGTAAAATGGTAATGTAGGAGAGTGATTCACTCCAAAGCTTGTGTTTAAGACTTTATTTAAGGGATGGAAATCCTTTTAATGTTTTTCATTACTTACATTTTATTAACTTTCATATTAGTTAATATAGTATTATTCTACAGAAAACTATTACGTTATACAAATTTTTATTAATCTAATTGAAAAACAATAATTTAAAAGATAAAGAAAAAAATTATTCATCATAACATAATATACAAGTGGTTTATTTTACTTTGATAATTATCAAATATAGCACAAAAAACTACATATTCTTTTAATTTTTTTTTTTTTTTTTTTTTTTTTTTTTTTTTTTTTTTTTTTTTTTTTTTTTTTTTTTTTTTTTTTTTTTAATTAGTTTATATTTATACTTTTTATATATTTTATATTTTATATTTATATTTCTTAGTTTTTAGGGTTTTAGTATATATTAGTTTCATTTTTATTAATTTGTAATCTAATTTATTATTGAAAAGATATTTCACTGAGATTCTCGCTGTTATGGAACATATATTGACATAAAAATCAACACAAAGTTGATTTTTATCCGTGGAATACACTCATGGACTAATGCTAAAATGAAGGAATTTATTCATTCTAAAAGTAAAAAATTCAAAAATAATATTTTATCAGTGAAAAGAATTACTAAATTCAATGACAGTTTGTTCAGGACTGAAGTATACACACTCAATTTTAACCATATAAAATTTGTAAAAGTATTTGAGAAAGCAATATTAAGTGTAAAAATTTCATACTGTTGGTGTTCCAAATGACAATATATCCAATAATACAAAATTAGCAAATTTCAGTTCAACTAATTTAATAAATATTATAAATGCCAATCATGAACTCAGTGCTCCCAAAATACCTAATCTAAATTCTCAAAATCCAATTTCACATTCTAACACAGAAAAGTTTTCTTTTTGTCTTAGTTGGAATACCAATGGATGGAATTTTGTGAAAAGAGATAGTATTGAGTACTTCAACATGGTTTTTAAACCATTATTTTTATGTTTTCAGGAAACAGGTAATGGTACCAATGATGATAGAGATCATGTAAAGTAACGCTTCTCAATATATCTTGGGTATCGTGTCTCATACCAAGTAGTACATGAAGATAATTCCTATACTCATTTTATTTCTTTAGCAGCATATAATCTATGGAATCACTCTAAGTGTTCTGTAGGTAATGTCTCTATTCCTACTAAGAAACACTCATTACAAGTCCGATAAGCATTCTTTAAGGTTTTCATATGGCTTCAGAATCATAGTAATAATTCATCTATTTTTCTTGGAGACTTTAACATGAACATTTACAAGATAAATTAACGTACAGAAACCTTGGTAACTGGTTTATTCTTCCGATTAATGGTTTGCCAATTTCATGGACTAGAGGTAGGTATTCATCAGATAATGATCATGTACTAGTCAACTCAAGAATACTGGATAAAATGTCAAGTGCTTATTTTGTTAATTTTCCTTCTGTATTTGATCTGATCATAAACCTCTCGTAGCTTATTGCAAGAAAACTACCACAGATGGATCATTTTTGTTACTGAAAAAATTTGTTAGGTGGGATAGGTATAAATGTCTTAAACTTAAGAAAGAAATTTGTGATCAAAATAAATTTGAGATTTTTAGTGAAGAATTAGGAAATGGATAACTTTACACAGATAGCATAGTTGAATTGCTCATTAATACTTCTAATTCCATTATTATGGATTTATCGATTACATCGTCAACAGAAATCAGAAAAGAAAAGCGATGTTTAGAATGTCCCCCACAATATTTATTATCTTCAAAAGGTAAAACATATTAAATATAAACAGATTTAAGCGTTATAAATCTTCAAGTGATTCCAATGAATTTGCTATAATTGTTGACTCGTATAGTAGACTAGGTGAATCAATTCATAAAAAATGTAATTTATTTAGGAAAAAAAAATATTAATATTGAATTAAAATTGGATGTTTGTTAGCTCTTAAAAATGATAGCAGGGAAGCTTGGAAATGGGTAAAAAGAATACAAAAATTAATAATCAATCTTTCATGGTTTCTCATCCTATTAAAAACAATAACAATAAACTAGTTTCTTCTATAGATGAAAAATTAAAAGCTTGGCATTCTCATTATAAGTTCCTAGGGTTGGATTCTTCAGGTCTTTCTAAAGATTTCTGGAAAGATTCTGATGCAATTAGGAATTTGGAAAATTTAAGGCAATAAGAATGGGAAATTAACCAAGATCCATTGGATATTTGAATGTTCCACTTTTTCTAATGCTTAATTGAAAACATCAGATTTAATCAATGTCCTTTGTATTTTGTTTGGAAGTAAAATAAGAAAATTTCCTTTATTCTCTTACTATTCATCTATTTTGAAAAGTAAATTAATGAATATATTTTTATGTTCTTTCTTGGTGGTATATTTTTTGCTACAATTCAATTCCGGCAAATAAAGACATTTAAAAGAACTTCTATTAAAGAGTTTTGGATCTAATATTCTGTATATAGTTAGCCTAGTGTATTACCTTACCAATATTATACCAGTAGTTAGTAGCTCTCTTAAGTTACTCTTTATTGGTAGAGTAAAAAATCCCCTTCATAATCAATGTCTAACTGATATAGTAAAGAAGAACCTCTATTGCTAGTCCTTCTAGTACATCTTGCACAGATAATAGTAATTATTCTTCACACGAAGAATCAACGGAAATTGAATCTTTTTATAATATTTCTCTTGGTTCGAGGGAAAGTTTTAGTGGTCACCGTAATATCTATTATTTGGCTGCTACTTCTTTGTTTTATTTTATTAAATATTTTTGTTAGAAATAATTTCTGTTCATTTTATAATATCCAAATTACTTTTATTTTTATTTTTATTGTATTATATTAACTTTATTTTTTATTAAATTTTTATTTTTGATATTTTTTTTATTTGATATTTTATATATATATTTTTATTATTTTTTAATTTATTTCTTCATTTAAAGTATTATTTTCAAAATTCTCTATATATTAATTATTTAATTTTCAATACTCTAATATATTATTAAAAAATAAATATTATATACATTAATAAAAACCATATGTTAATTTTTTAATAATTATATAAATTTTCTTTGCCAATATTTTAAATTGAACAAATAATTTTAAATAATATATTTATTTTGCTAATATTCTAAATTGAACAAATAATTTTAAATAATATATTTATTTTGCTAATATTCTAAATTGAACAAATAATTTTAAATAATATATTTATTTTGCTAATATTCTAAATTGAACAAATATTTTTTCTTTGCTAAGTTTATAAATTGAACAAATGAATAAAATTTTTTTTAATTCAGTAAATATTAAAAATTAACTATTTAATTTATTATTAATATTAGCTTTTTTTTTTTTTTTTAAAATATCTTTATATAATTATAATACTAATTTCAAAAAAAAAAAAAATTTTTTTTATAAATTTTTTTATAAAAATTATTAAAATAACAATAATAATATATTTTTTTGAAATTGTAAAAAATTATAATAGAAAGAATTATTTAAAGGATTAAAAATAACTATATGATAACATTTCCAATTTCATGTAATTATTAATTGCTATTTTAATTAATAAAAAGTATTTCTTATTAAATTAAAACAGTACTTAGTAAAATTTTTTCTTGTGATAATATTTCTAATTTCATGCAATTATTAATTGTTATTTTTAATAATAAAACGTATTTTTTTTTTTAAATTAGAACAACAATGTTAAAATTCTTTCTTGTTAAAGAACTGATAATACTTTTTGGTCAATTAAGCTTAAATCAAATTTACTAATTCCAGTATTTAAATTATTATAATTAGTTATTAGTAAATAAATTTATATAATATAATAAAAAAAAATAAAAAAATAAAAAAAATAAAAAAAATTAAATAAATAAGTAAATAAATTATTAAATCAATAAATCAATAAATAAAATGAAAAATTGATTTAATAAATAAATAAATAAATAAACAAACAAACAAATAAATAAATAAATAAATAAATAAATAAATAAATAAATAAATAAATAAATAAATAAATAAATAAATAAATAAATAAATAAATAAATAAATAAATAAATAAATAAATAAACAAATAAATAAATAAATAATAAATAAATAAATAAATAAATAAATAAATAAATAAAATGAAAAATTGTTTCAACAAATTAATGATAAAATAAACAATTTTTTTTTAAAAAAATAAATTAAATTCAATTGAATAATAACAATTATTAATTAAATATTTAATTTATTTTAAAAAGTTTAAAGTTAAAAAATAAATATTATTAGAAAATTTTAAAGAACGTAATTACCTTATATATATTAGAAATTAAAAATTATTATCAATAAAAAATCAATTTATTAATAATTATAAATAAAGAAGTGAAGATATTCATTATAATTTATTATTAACTTATTAAAAGATGAATATCTTTTAATAATATTACTTTTTTTTTTTTTTATTTTGTTATTATAAATTAAACTTTTTATATAATATAAAATGATCAGCTTTAAAAATAAAGAAATACAAAATGACAAACTCTTTGACGTTATGGAGTTAGATCAATTGAATTCAGAGTAATTTTTATATATTAATAGATAATTTATAAAATATTGATATAATTATATTTTGATATATATTTTAATTTTAAAAATATAATATATTTTAAAAAAAAAAAATAATACATACATTTTAATTCAAAAGAAAATTGAAAGGATGGTATAATGGCTACAAAAAATATGCTATAGATCAATATATTGCATATAAATCATTGAGTCCAATAAAACGATCAAAAGCAAGGAAAAAATTAATGTTGACAAATTTTAGAAATTTAATAAAAAATTTTATATATAAATTAGAAAAAATTTTTGCTATACAACAACTAATTAACTTAATAGAATTATTTATTAGAGATGAAGAACTTATTAATTATGCTGATAGTATGCTTTTTCGTCCAGTGGAAAAAATTTATGACAGTATTTCTGAAAAAACAGAGGAATTATTGTTATTGAAAGAACGATTAAAAATGGATTATATATATATAAGATATTATACTGCCTTTCAAAATAATTCATTACAAATAGGGTCAGTTCAAGAAAATAATAATAATATTGGTACAATGGGTGGAATAATGGATGAATTGAAAAATAATATAAAAGAATACATTAAAAATAATGATTCAAAAGAAAAAATATTTTTATCACTTATAAGAATTAAGCAAATTAATGATAGTTTATGCAATTCTGCTAATGATAAAGTAATTCTTTTTTTTTTTTTTTGTAGTAATATTAATAATGAAAAAATATTCTAGTTGTTTAATTTAATTTATTTATTTATTTATATAAATTTAAATTTATTTTTTAAACTTATTTTCAATTGAAAAATGTAAGATTATTGCCAATTCTATATGGATTAATAAGGTATTAATTAAATATTTATATTCAGATTCGATAAGTTTTCAAACTTTTTTATTTGAATGTACATATACTACTTATAAATTATACATTACAAGATATGATAATGTTATTATTATGGATGATTTAAATAAAGAAAGATTTAATGGTGATATATCTTTAAATAATCTTAAAGATGATGAAGAAAATATTGATAATAGGAAAAAAAAATTGTTGAAGGAAGTTGGTGATTTTATTTTTTCGGTTTTAAAATATTTTGAAAATATGTACAAATCAACAGATAATAAAATTTTAAAAGAACTTTTTGTTAAATACATAGCTTGGTATAAAATATTTTTATTTAATCATCAAATGAATTTATTATATAATGAAATTCCATTAATTAATAGTGAAAATGAATTTAATACAAATATATCAGATGATTTTAGACAAATATATAGAGAAGTAATGGCTAATAAACATGAATATTTAGATAAAAATAAAATTTTAAATAGAAATAATACGAAAGCTGATTATGAAGATTATGTAGGACTATGGTGTAAAAGTTTTGAAATAGAGAATAGAGATATTCTTGAAAAAAGAAAAGATACATATAATTTTTATTTTTCAGATGATACATCTATTTTTTATATGAAAATTTCAGAAAAAGTAGATTTTAAAGAAGATGAACTTAACGAGGAATTTGAAATGGATGAAGAAGAAGAAGAAGTTAGGGGAAGAAGTAAGACTAGAAGTAATAAAAATTTTAAAATAAGTGGAAACAATAGTAAAAGTAGCAGTAAAAGTAAAAGTGAAAGTATTAGCAAAAGTCGAAGTCATAGCTGTAGTAGAAGTAGAAGCGCTAGTTGTGGTAAATATAGCGAAAAGGGAAAAGAAAAAAAGAATAAGACTTCAAAAAATAATAAAATGCCAAGAAGAATAAGTAAAAAATTTGAATACACAAAATTAAGAGATCCATTACCATACGAGAAAAAATTAAATGAAGTATCATATGTTATCATGAAAATGTTGCTCTATTGGAAAAGTGATAAAGATAGGTTATATGTTATGCTAAAAGCATTACCAAGTTTTACCGATATTAATATTAATTATAGGCATGGTAAAAATCATACAACATTAACAACATATGGTTATACTATTCTTTCTATTATATATATTTCATTGGATTTGATTTCTTTGAGAGAAGGAATGACAATATTTAATGAAAAAGTTGAATCTTTAAAAGAAAATGGAAAGGTAATTATATGTCAAGCATTTGAAAATATTGAAATAGATAATATTGTAACCAATATCAATGAAAAACATATTCCTATAAAATATATTATTTATTTATGGCAAATATTATTTCAACTAATGGAATGGTCATTATTTTTAAAAATATCTCAAATTATTCAGAGGTATTATGAAATTTATAATGATAATGAAGATGCTGAATATAAAGAATTATTCCATTTGGAATGGAATGTATATATAAATATAGCAAATTATTTGCTCAATGTAGAAAAGAAAGATAATGATAGAAAAGATGAAAATAAAAAAGATGATAATAAAAAGAGAAATAGTAATCCAAATGGTAGAAGATTTAGTGGATTCCTTAGAGGATTAAATTTTACTCATAAAGAAAATAAAAAAACTAATAATAAAAGTATTATAGAAAATGCTTTTGATATCAAATTGTTTGATAATTTAAAAAACGATGTTACAGAGGAAGAATTAGAAATTACTATTAGTAATTTAAAATTTGGTGTTCATACACTATATAATTATATTAAGTTTGCTATTGAAAATCAAATGGGTTGTATTTTTAATATAAATACTTTTATAAGAATTATTTGGCATTATTGTATAAGACTTTTTCCGGAAAATCAAAATTTCAAATGTATATGTAATAAAAATGTAATTGTAATTGTTAAACTTATTATTATATGCATAGATCTTTATAGGAAATATTACTATTCATATATTAACCCAGTTATGTACTGCAAAATTATTCAACAATATATTTTAATAACATTAAATAATAATTATGATTATGATGCTAATGAAGTTATTAAAAGAATTAAGGTAAATATTAAAAATATTGATGCTTGTTTATATAGTGCTAGAGGAACATCTCATATTTATCATTCATTATCATATAATCCATCTGTTTTTGGCTCACAATTTGAATATATGACTCTTTCAGCTTCTAAATCACCTAAAAAAAAGGAAATTATTCATTCATTAATACATAAAAAATATGTAATGTACAGCCTTATGTTTCGAATTGCAATTCTTGATAAAAGAAAAGAATATTATATTGAAAAGAGAAAGAAAGAAAAAGAATACTTTGATGTTTATAAAAAAAAATTAACCTCATATCCTGAATTTATGTCAAAACCGACTCCTTCAATATTAGATACTTATTGCGGGAAAAATAATTATTTGAAGAGTTTATTCCATTTACAATTTACGATAGCTTTAAAAGATTATTTAACAAAATCTCAAAAAGAATCTTTATTATTTTCTGCATTATCCTATTTACAAACTACTCATTCAGAAGAGAGTATTTTAATTAAACATGCATATTTAAATTCTGAAAATATGCACAATAATATTGATAGAAATATATGTCCACCTCCGATCTGTATTAAAAGAAATAATAATTCATTGGTATTTAAACCTCTACCCCCAAGAAATAAAAATATTAAACCTTTTTATTATAAGATATTTTGTAAATCAAGTGATATTGGAAATGTAACTTTGAGTGATTGTTCCTATACTGGAACAGATGAATTTATATTAAATAAAAAAAATGAAACAGAAATTATTATTAGTGGATTAACAGAAAATCAAAAATATATAGTTGCAGTAGCAGCTTATGATGAAAATAAAAATTTATTATGTGGCAGAATAGGTGCTCAAACTACTCCAATTCTAGTAGCTTATCCTTTACCACTATTAATTAATTTAAGTTATTTAGGACAATATTCAAGTACAGAAGGAATAGAAAATTGCACACCGTGTTTTGAACATTGTTTATTTGACTATTTTGTGGAAAGTCTTTGTGATGAATCATCATTAATATATCCATTTTCAAAAGAGTCATATTGGATTAAAAAGGTAATTATATAAAAATTATATAAAATATATTTCATATTATATATAATATCATACTAATTTTTATTTATTAAATGTAATAAATTAATATTTAGAATTCTTCATTTACATTGAATGATAATCATCTAGTTTATTCAACAGAATCTCTAATTAAAAATTTTATTTCAATTTTAATGATAAACACAAAATTATCAAGTGAAAAAATGGATAAAGAAGACGATTTTGATTATTTAAATGAAGTTAGTATTAATAAAAAATGGGTAATTAAAAAACTAAAATTATGTCAAAGATTTTTAATTTGTATGGAATTGTCTAATAGAATTAAAAATAAACAATATTTAGTATCTACAATGCTTCTTTGCTATCATACTGTTATTCCATTTTTAAATTTTGATAATCCACCTGAATTCGTTATTCATGTATTGATGAAATGCCACACTGTTTTTATGGATCGTGAATCTTTTGATGATAGTACAGTGGATTATATTTATAATAATTATTTCGTTTCATTAACACATACTTTAATTTACTTTTTAAATCAATGGAAATTGAGAGATGAATTATTTTTAATTTGTAGAAACACGCTTAATTTAATTAATTCTGTTATTAATAAAAATGATAGACTGATTCCTAGTAATAATGCTATAGATCATTTATGGGGTCCTAGAATAGATAAATTTAAGAAAGCTCATCATTCTAAAAAAAGGGGAGTTGGTCAAGCAGATTATATATATTATATAGTAAGTTCAATTTTTAAAAGTGATAAATTAACTGAAAATCCATCCACCATGGTAAATTTAGCAGACTATGCTGAATTTATATCACAGATAAATGGATTAAATATTACAGGAGAAAGAAAAGGATTATCTGAAAATTATACAACAATGTCAGATATTGAATATGCCATTCATATTAACTCATTAGATTATATGTATTTAGAAATTAATAAATATAAAAAATCTAAAAGATATTTAGAAATGATTTATAAATTATTATCAGAAGCATTTAAAAGAGATGAATTTGAGTTTATTTACAAAGTATATTATGAAGTTATGGAATGGTTAAATAAAAGAAACTTTTATCTTCTTCATGCTAATGAAATTAATGATCCAGAGGTTCAACAAGTTTTCAAAAAAATAAAGGGTAGACAACGTTCCATTTTTAAACCAAAAGTTGATGAAAATCAAAAGAAAAGGAGTAGAAGGTCATCTTCTGTAGGTTCAAGAAATTCTAGAAGTTCTTCTGCAGGAAGATCATCACCTTCACAGAGTGGAGAACGTGACAATATTAATAATTTATCAGATGAAAATAATAGTAATAAAAGTAAGAACAAAGATAAAAGCAATAAAGGTAAAAGTAATAAAGGTAAAAGTAAAAGTAAGAGTAAAAGTAAGAGTAAGAGTAAGAGTAAGAGTAGCGCTGAGAATAATTCAAGTTCTCAGAATCCGGATTTCAAAAGTTTACATCAAAGAAGTACGTCGTTTGATGATAAATGGAATAAATATAATGAGGAAAAGAGATCATCATCATTTCATAATAATAATGAATTTAAAAGAAATCGTTCACATAGCCAGGATATACAATACAGTTATAATAAGTATAATGAAAAAAAGTCCAGTAATGAAAAAGTTGACATAAATAAAGAAATTGCTGAACGAGAAAGAAAAGTAAAAGCCGGAACTGTACTAGCAAATAAACTTGGCATATTTTGGCGTAATCAAATGTATAAAAAAAAATTACATGGACTATTAAATTATGAATATTTCTTCCTCTCAATGATTCATTATGTAACAACTATTTCCATTTCAAGAATTTTAGAGAAAGAAATTATGACTACAGAAGTAAAAGATCCTACACTTGCGATAAGAAATTTTAGTTTAGATATGGAAAATTATTATTCTACAGGCTATATATATGAAATATACGAAAAAAAAGTTGAGGAAATTGATACTAAAGAGAGAAGAGATAGCAAAGAAATAAAAAAAGAAAAAGATAAAGAACTAAAGCCTAGTAAAAGCAAACAGATTGTTGACATTGAAAAATATGGTAAGGAATTACTGGAATGCTATGTTAAAAGTATGATTACATCATCACGTTCTAAAAATTGGAATGTCTTACTTTTAAGTTTCTATCAGCTCTGGAATTTTATTGGGGATATGAGAAAGCTAGACATATTAAATACGAAATATTGGAGAATGGAATCGTGGAAACCATTTTATAGAGTTTCAATTGAATTACTTAAATTTTTAGAAACTCACTATTCTGATAGTAGTGAATGTATTAAAAAAGTTGATCTCCTTGAAATGAATAAAAGTGATAGAAAAAAAGTTATACGATTTAAATATGTTAATCGTTGGGGATATAATTCAGACATTATTTTAAATATTCAATTAATTGTTAAATTCTTTATTGATACAATAGAATTTTTATATTACAGTGAAAGATACTTTTTAGTAATATCATTTGGCATTCAAATTAATAATTATTTTGAAAATTCACTAACAGAAATATTATCAAATATTATGTGGGAATCTATGAAACAATTTAATATGAAAAATCCATATAATCCTATTACTTTACCTGAAATATACGAGAAAAGTATTTCTATTCCTAATGATTTAAAGTCTCTTAAATATCAACTTATTAATTGTAAGGGAAGCTTTATTAAATTTATTTATGCAAAATATACAAAAAATTCAGATGATCCCTTGATTCTTTTAAGGAAAAGTATATTAAATTATGAAAAATTAATTAAAAATTCAAAAGAAAAAGACGATTATTTTGTAACTTCATCAGCCTATTCTGATTTAGGAGATTTACTTTATGAAAGTGGTGATATTGATTCAGCTGGTCTATTTTGGTCAAAATCCATTGATAGCATATTTAAAAAGAAAATGGTTGTTGCCTCAATTAATGAATTATATGAAGAAATTAAAAATTTTAGTACTACTGCAATTTTAAAAATGTTTAATAATTCTGTTTATACCCTTATTTTAACTGGTTTTCAATTGGCAAAACTTTCTTCTTATTGTTTTAATTCAAATTTAAATGCAAAACTTAATATTAGTCTGTGCTCAGCATTGCTTCTTTCGAAAGTTCTCTATACTTATATCAGTGAACCGCATTCACCAAAAAAATTTATTTTTATACCAAGTAAAACTACTAAAATTATCAATGTTATTTCAGAATTTTTCAAGGATCAAAGCTCCAACTTTATAAAATTATTAAAGAATATAATTATAGATTTAGTGAGTAATGATTTTATCGGTTTAGCTATTCCTTTGTTAGCTCTCCAATTAATTATAGCAATTAATAGTTGTAGAAGTTTGAGAGATGTAATTTTTGTGAAATTAATGTATGCAAAAGTTTTAATTAAATGTGGTTATATAAACGAGGGTCTTCATTATTTATGCAATGTTATTTCTGGAAAAGGAATATTTGATTTAAATCCATTAAATAGTTTAAATAATAAAGGAAACACCATGAATAATATAATTGGTTCTTCTTCCAGTAGTAGTTTCTATGGTACTAGTACTATTTTTAATGTCAATTATAATAATATGGAAGGCTTATATGAAACAAAAAATATAAATTGTATAAAGTTATTATTATATACTAAATTTAATGATCGTCTTATTTCACAATACGGAAAAATGATGGCAAAAGTTATTGATTTTGAAAGAATAACATGTATTATTGAAATTTTCAATCTTTATCATGGAAATTTCGTCTACTTTGATCCTATTAAAGATATTAATGATCATTTATCAGCAGGAGAACAAAATGCATTTGATATTAAAACTATTAAAAGTCGTATATCCAAAAATATTCTTGGTATCGAAGAAATTAATAGAAGTAAATCCATTAGAAAAGATTCATCATCTGAATCCAAAAGAAAGAAAAGTATAACGTTTAAAACAGAAAAAAATAAAACTCAAATTATCAAAAATAACAGCAATAAAAGTTTTGATAATATTGAAAATGATAATAATGAAAATGATAATGATAATAATAATAAGGAAAGTGATAATGAAATTAATGCTGAAATTAATCCTGGAAATAAAACTGAAAATAACAAAAATACTATTAAAGTTAAAAATAATAATGAGAATGGTAGTTCTAATGATTTAAACAATGAAAATAATATTAATCAAGATACTACCACTGTAACTGATGAAATAGAAGGGGATATTAACGAAATAATTGATGAACCCAAAAAATCTAAAAGTTCATCAAGACCTAATAGTTCAAATTCAAAATCTTCTGAAAATGAAGGTCATTCAAATTCATTAAACAGTAATATTCGCTCTCGTAATAAATATTCGATTGAAAAAAATGAAAGAGCTATTATTTTAAAATATATTGAAGATACTATTTATCATTATTTAAATGAAGTCTACAATGAAACCAAAATGGATGATAAACCATATCGTCCATTTCAAATAAACTTTTTCTCTTTTTGTATTTTAAAATTAGTAGATATATATAGATTTTTGGATAAAAATAGAAGATCTGTCAATCTTTTATTGTCATTAAGCGATTTTTTAAATAAAAAAGTAAATAGTATTTCTGAATATTTAGATAGTATTAAAATAGAAGATAACAGCATGGATGAAACAGTTGATTATTTAATTGATAGGAAAATATATGAAGAGAGTCTTCTTGTAGATATTTTTACTGGGCCAATGCTGTGGCTAGAAGTAAAGAAGCAAACTGCTATAAATGCATTAGTAATATGTGATTATAATTATGCATTGATGATCTCAAAAAGTGGTTTAAAAGATGCCACCACATGTAAATCTTCTAATTATAAATTGGAGTTCTTAAAAATAATTATATGCTCAAAAATTTCTTTACATAGTAAAAGTGTTAAAAAATATGTTAGTAGATTTGAAGAAATTCTAATGTCATCAAATTTAACATTGAAATCAAAATTTGATGGATATATCTTCTATTTTGATGTTACTTCCAAATTAAATATAAATACCTATGAAGAAATTTTAAATAGTCGGGTCGTCGAAAATTATTTCTATGACTTAGTAATACCCCAATCATTAGTAGTAGAAGATGTAAGTAAATATACAAAATATAGTCCATATTATTCAGATTATGTTATTTATCTATATCAACAAGCTGTCATTTATAAATCTACTCGTCAGTATGACTTAAGTTTAAATTGTATACGATGTGCGCTTAACATTATGAAATACTTTGTTAATATTTCCTCCTATATTTTGGTACCAATTCTTAATAAGTATTATCATTTATTAATGTTGAAAGAAGATGATGCATCTACTATTAGAACCGTGGATTCTATTTGCCGAACGATTATTGATTTTTCTATTCAAGAAGGTGGTTATAATATTAGATCCTTAAAGAATGGTTTTTCTGGTCTTTTTATATGTTCAATTAAAGTTAATGAGATATATAATGCTATAAATTATTTCTATGCCATTTCTATCATTGGTACTATTATTAATAATATACGTTTATTAAACGTTAATACCGATTTTAAGGCATATATTATGAAATATACTTTTAAATCAAAAGCACTTCAAAATGAAGTAAGACTTTGGTATGCAAAGGAAAATCAATTATATGATTCCTATGATAAAATGTATATTCCAATTGATATTACGAAAATAAAATCTAAAGCTGATGTTAAGGAACATGTTCATTTGAATCTTTCCAATGCTGATGAAAACAAAATTAATGAAAAGGTTTATTTATATTATAAGTATCTTTTCTTTGATACCAATATAATGGATAACATTACATTTGATAGTTACTCTTGCTCTAAAATGTCAAGATTACAAAGAACACATCATGCCTTATTAAATGAATTACCAGAAGATATTTTATCAGAAATTACTATAAGTCGACTTTTAAAAATTAATAGAATAACCGATAGCAAATATGTGACAAAATTTGAGAATATGTGGATGGCACAATGGATTAGCCGCTGGAATTTACCATACGATTATGAGTATGAGAATGTAGATGATGAAACATCAAGTATCAATGAGAAAAAAATTAATGATGACTTTTATAATAAGAAAAATGTTTTAATAATTTATCATCAAGATACTACTAATAATACAGAAGTTAAAGAAATCGTTGAAAAAATAAAGAAACTTAAAAAAGAATTAAAATCAAAGAAGAAAGAAAATAAATTAGAAAAAAAATCTAAATTCCATAGAAGTACATCATTGTCATCAAAATCAAGTTCTGATAAAAATATTAACAAATCTAATTCATCCAGTGCATTGTACGAAAATTTAAAAAATGAAGAAAATAACAGCAATAATGAAAATGACAACAATAATGAAAATAACAATAATAATGAAAATAACAATAATAATGAAAATAACAATAATAATGAAAATAACAATAATAATGAAAATAATAATAATAATGAAAATAATGAAAATAATGAAAATAATGAAAATAATAATAATTACGATGATAATGGAAATAATGAAGATAATGAAAATAATAAAGATACTGAAAATAACGATAATGCAAATAACATTAATAAATATAGTGAAAATAGTGAAAATAACATCAATAAAAATATTGACAATAATGACAATATCGGTAAAAATGAAATTAATGATATCAATGACAATAACGACAATAATGAAAAGAATAACACTGGCAATAATAATGAAAGCAATGAACTTAAAAGCCAAACTGGTACTTACAAAGATAGTAATTATGATAGTGATAATAAAAAGTCTAATTATAGTTATAATAATAATAAAAAGAATAAAACAAAAGAAAATTGTTTAAATGAATGTAATTTAGGTAGCATATTTTCATCATTATCAGAAATGATTAATAAAATTAATACTGAAAGTAATACTGAATCTAAATTAGATTCTCATAAATCATCAGCAAATTCAATAAATTCTGAAATGAATAATAAAAGTAAAAACAAAATTTATGGTAGTAATACTATTAGAAATCAAAATCATTATAGTAGTAAAGCATCAATAATAGAAAATACAATTATAACTCCAGAAGATTTAATAGGAATTAATAAAGAAATTAATGAAACTAAAGAAATTTATAGTCAAATGAAAATTAGAAATAAGTACTTTAATATGGATGATTCTGAATTTCAATTTGTCCATGGTGATGATTCAGATGCTTATGATAATTTTAAAAATGAAAATGGAATGGCAGATATCAATCCAAAAGAATTAGAACTTAAAAAATTATATAAAAAATTATATAATAGATGTTTTTATGTTGTAAAAATCCCAAAAACTATAGTTAAGGAAGTTCAATTCATATGTGCTAGAAATGAAGCAGATTCTAAAAACTTTTTCTTCACAAAAGAGAGTGATAGTTCAGTTTTAGATCAAAAATTAAAGAAAGATTTAATAAATGATATAATAAAATATATTGTGGGGCCAGAAATTGAATATGTAAGTTTTAATAAATAATAATAATAATAACAATAATAATAATAATAACGAGTATATTGTATAATTGTTTAAAACATTTTATTAATGAAATATTTAATTTTTTTATTATTATTTTCATTTTTACTTTTTATTGTTAATTTTAATTAAAATAGGAAATAACTACAGATATTTTGAGTAGTGAAAATTTAATTGAAAATATAGCAGCATTATTTGATGATGATAGAGGTTTATTAATTGAAAAAAATACAGTATTCACTAATTGGCTCTTTAATATATGCTTAAAGAGGAAAGAGATGAATAATACATTTGATAATGAATTATCAAATGATAACTAGTACTTAAACTATTAATATTGAAGGGGGGAAAAAATATCTCAAATTATGATATTTTTTAATATAAAATATAATATTTATATTAAAATATATATATATTTAAATAATGTAATTTTCATGAAATTACATATATATATTTATATAACTTCACATATTATTAAATATAGAAAAATACACATGTAATTCAATTAGAATTACATATTATAAAAAAAAAAAGCATCCATTATAAAAAATATGTTAAAATATCAAAAATTGATATCTAATTATATTTATCAATATTATAAATTTTCAAGTTTTTTAATTTTTTTTTTTTTTATTTTATTATATGAATTTTTTCTTTTTTTAATAATTATAAGAATTATTTTTTCAATAATTTTTTAAATATTTATATGATGTATTCTATTATAAAAATATTTGTTAATCTTTATGTTGCATCTTATTAAAAAAAAAAAAAAAAAAAAAAAAAATAAAATAAAAATAAAATAAAAATAAAATTAAATCAAATATATTGTAAAAACAAATTAACAAATTAATATAATTTTAATAATTATATTAATTTTTTAATTACATAATTAATTAATTAATTAATTAATATATAAATAAATGAATAAAAAAAATAAATAAATTAAATATAATAATTTAGAGTTTTTTTATTTTTTATTTAATTTGTTTTATTTATTTATTTATTTATTTATTTTCTTTAAATAAGTTAGTTTTTTTTTTTTTTTTTTTTTTGCTTAATCTTAAATAAAAAATAATAATATTTGAAAATGTCTGCTGACAGAAAACTTAACGTTGATATTGAAGAAGAAGTTGAAGAAGAAGTTGATGTTGGAGTTGATAACTACACCAAATACAACTCTTTATGTGATGATGTCAAATCTTACATATTAAAGTAATATAAATAATTTTATTACTTTAAAAAAAAAAAAAAAAAAAAAAAAGAATAAAAAATTATTTAACAGTAGTTTAATATTAT